>WBMV01002501.1:911732-993930 GCA_013396655.1 Campylorhamphus procurvoides
CGGCCTTGAGCGCTCCCAGGGACGGAGTATCCACCCCGGCAACCTGTCCCGCTGCCTCGCCGCCCTCACAAAGAACAACTGCTGTCTTGTATCTAATTTAAATAGACTGTCAGTTCAAAGCCATCACCCCTTCTCCTGTCACCGCATTCCCCTGTAAGAGTGTCCCTCTCCAGCTCTCTCGGAGGCCCCCCAGGTACTGGAAAGCTGCTCTAAGGTCTCCCCAGAGCCTTCTTGAGGCCGAACAGCCCCAGCTGTCAGCACGCCTTCACCGGAGACATGCTCCATCCCTCTGACCACGGCCTTCCTTGCTCCACGTCCTTACCTGGGGACCACAGAGCTGGATGCAATATTCCAGGGGGAATCTCAGGAGCGGAGCAGGGGGGCAGCATCACCCCCCNGTCCACTGGTGCGTGTGCCCGTCCTCCTCCCTCTTCTTCCCGAAGTACCGCGCCACGTTCCCGTACACGATCGGCTTCACGATGGTGACGCCCTTGAACAAAAGCCAGAGGGAGGGACCAGCGCGCTCGGCTCGGCCCGGCGCTGCCCCCGNTCTCTCGGAGGCCCCCCAGGTACTGGAAAGCTGCTCTAAGGTCTCCCCAGAGCCTTCTTGAGGCCGAACAGCCCCAGCTGTCAGCACGCCTTCACCGGAGACATGCTCCATCCCTCTGACCACGGCCTTCCTTGCTCCACGTCCTTACCTGGGGACCACAGAGCTGGATGCAATATTCCAGGGGGAATCTCAGGAGCGGAGCAGGGGGGCAGCATCACCCCCCTGGGCCTGCTGGCCACGCTGCCTTTGATGCAGCCCAGGACACGGCTTTATGGGCTGCAAGCGCACACTCGTGCCATGCCAAAGTTCTCACCCACCAGCACCCCCGCGAGTCCCTCTCTTGGGTGCCCGTGTCCTACAAATGCAGCACCTGCCGCACTCAGTCCTCTGCACGCAGGTCACATCCTGCTCTGTCTAAGCTCAGCAGTACTTAAACAACGAAGAAGGGAATTAGATAAACTGTCTTTCTTCTTTTCATATTTTTACTTTAACTGTCTTCAAACATAGCCTTTGCTGCTATGTGGTGGTGTTCACCATTTTATTGCGTGTCATTCCCAAGGACAAACACACTGCCTGATTAAATGGAACATCCTGAAAAAAAGCAATCCCAGTGAGGGCACAGTATGCGCTGGCAAGACAGATACAGCAGAAGGGAAATGCCTATGGAAGTCACTAAAAAGGAGGGCGGGAATAGTGGCAAGTATGCTAATAGTTGTGCAGCCGTTCTAAACTAAATTAAAGGTCCTGGAAACCATAAGTATTTTCCACAAAAATTCAGTGTGAGAATGCAGGATAAGCACACTGCCTGCAAGTTTCACTGAAAGAGCAAGCATTTAAAGTAATTAGCAAGACTAATATTTTAAACATCATGTTAAAAGTCCATCACTTAATTCACACCCCTCAGATCTGTTGTTTCAGGCTGTGAGGAAATCCTGGAAAACAACATTGCTTTGATTATTTTAGGATACTTTTATTCCTTAGGAAGCTACAGTTTTTGGAAAAATATAAAGGGAGGTTTTGTCTCTTTTAGTGAAAGCTCAGAAAGCTGAAGTAAAACTATCCACCAGAGCATTGACTGAAAATGAGAATATTTATGGGCAAATCTCCCCAAAACCATCTTCAACTACAGTCCTCTGGGAACTAATTTTTTACATCTTCTGTGTAGTTGTTGCGCTTTACCTTTTGAGCTGAAAAATAACCTCAACACATCCCAAAGGAAGGAAAACTTGAAAGTGTTACTTTTACTCCCAGTTCAGGTTGACTCTATAAACCTGAAACGTGTTATTCAGAATATGCTTTTGTCACAGCTAAGCAACCTCACAGATGCTTCAAGGCACTCTTGTGGCTAGAGCCAGAGTATTTTCCAGCCTCTCTTGGTCTTCACAATGGATAGAAGACACTACGTTCTCCTTCCTTTCTTTGGAGTGCAGCAAGGAAAAAAGAGGAGAAACTGCCTTTGGTTATTGTCACTCATCCAGTCAGTCTATTGCTCTCCTACAGTGCCTTTAAAGAAGCCTAATAAACAGTTTATGAGTGTCTTAGAGAGCCTGAGGCTATGAACCTTTGGGGCTTCATCCTTTATTTTGTAGGTGTGACAACTTCACCTGTGCTGAGAAGGGCATCCCCTTTCCACCCCACACCCCCCAACACTGAAAACACTTCCGAGTGTGTGTGAGAGAGAGAACAGCAAAGGCCATTCTATATTCACACACAGAGGAAACACTGCAAGAATCATCAGTAAAGGAAGATCTGGACTTGAAGCTAATGGATAAATTCCCAACTACACATTCCTTTCTAATATGGCAGTTCTAACTCTGATTCAAAGAGAAATAAAGATGCAATGAGCTACATGTAAGGACCTGGAAGGCACCAGTCAAACCAGTAACAAAGGCTCAGTCATGTATGGAAAATAAGCAGCTTTGCTTCAGCTTGGGGATGTCCTTTGGATGGGCTGATGTATGTCTAGGTGATGGTAATGAACAGGCAGGACAGTAACCAAACATCACCCCTGTGCTACTGATGAGCTTTTTGAATGTGCAGATGCAAGTGCAATCACTGCTTGCATGGCAGAATATCTGCTGTACTCTCTGCTACTGTGCTGTCTCCTATTTTAGGCTTTCACTGTGGTAAAGCGGCAGTAAATGCTGTGATCCCCATCTTGAAAAGCGTACTTCTTTCTGTTAAAGGAATATATAATAAAATGGTTTGGGTTGGGAGGAACCTTAAAGACCACCTAGTTCTAACTCCCTTGCGATGGACATGGGCACCTTCCACTGGACCAGTTTGCTCAGAGCTCCATCCAACTTGGCCTTGAACACTTCCAGGGATGGGACATCCAGAACTCTGGACAACCTGTTCCAGTGTCTCACCACCTTCACAGGGAAAAATTTTGTCCTAATATCGAGTGTATTATCTCCTTTCATAAGAAAAATTAACTGAAAAACAAATATGCAAGAACAGGGTAAGTGGGTGCAAACACTGTATGTCCTACAGAAGGCCAGAGATTCCTTAAACAAATTTGCCAAAATAAAGGCAGAAGAATTATTAACTAGCTGTTGTGAATACCTTAAGGGGTTAAGTACAGTGGGAAGGGATTGTTATGGTTTCAGACTGACTCTGGAATTCCTTCCAAATAGCTTGGAGCCAACACCCCAGCCTCGGTGAACGTGTTTAACAAAAGAGACAAAAGACATGCAGATGCGGACACTTAAGTACTGTGGCTAGGCTTTTTGTTGGGATCTTCCCCCTAGCAGGGGGGAGGGGGTTGGTTTCTCTCTGGTTTTCTGCGCAGGTCAGGGAGGGCAGTCTGTCGTGGGAGCGAAGAGGACAGGGACACAGAGACACTATCTCAGCATCACTGGATATTGGATTTTGTGTTCCTTTTCTTCCTTTCCCAACTCAACTGTTCTTCATCCGTGGGTGATTATAACCATTACAAGGCTCGCCGTGAGGAAAAGAGGTGGGAGAAAGGGCCTCGGTTTTTCCCTGCTTCTGCAAAGACAAGATTGCTGCTGGTTTTGTTTTCCATTTCTCCTCTCACCGGAGCCAACCCGGGAACTACCCTGCCACCTCGCCTGAGGGGAGAGCCCAGCCGGCCGGGCACGACATCACCACCTGCTGTCCGTAAATATAAACTGCACCCCTGAGAGGGAGAGCGAGGCAGCGGAGGTGCCACAGCGCCACCTACTGCCCGTGGATATAATTGCATTCCCCAAAGATCTTTTGACTGTTTTGCCTTGTTATTTGAGGGGTGGAGTGGTTTTGTTACAGACTGTTCTGTTGTTGTTTTGGTTCTTCTCTGGATATATATATATAGTGGTGGCTAAGAACTGTTATCCTTTAATATATATATATATTTTTTTTTTTCTTTTCTTCCCTAATTAAAATTCTGTTTTCCTAAATTTAAAGGAGAGAGATTGTTTCTTGGCCAGCATAATATCTTAGTTCTTGAACTAAGACAGGGATATAACTAGATAGAGAGCAATATCAGCACAAAAATTAAATATAATGTAGCCAAGAAGAAACTCAGGCAGTGACTTTGATTTGTAACCCCTGGGGCATGGGAGGAGCGGGACAGACTTCCTGTAGGAAGCAAACACCCCAGACAGACCTTATGATGTTATAAGATAAATCATGAAAGAGGTTAAAAGATGCAGTTAGCTGCCCCAGGACAGGATGGAGCTTCCTATCTCAGGCAGCATTTTCCAGTCTTTCTTGCTACCTTCCTTTCTTGTGTGGCCTTGCAATGAAGTATGGAAGGCTAAAAGGCACCCACATCACTTCTAACCCGTTTTACCTACATGCATGGCTAATCACAGAGAAGACAGATATAGAGGAATGAAAAAAAAATTTTTTTTTTAAACCTCATACAAAGATTTGTTCACCACAAGAATTGTTACTGGATATATTACCCAAATGTTCATAGACTTGAATGTTGTTACCAGGATGGAAGAACATTTAGTAAAAGAAGTGGAGAAACTGGCCTCCACCAATGAATGGTATACCACCATTTCTCTTATTAAGCCTGCTTGTTTTAACAGACTACCAACTTAATTTGGTAGTTGCGGTTTTGGCAACTTGCTACTTTTTCCCTAAATAAAGACTTGGATTTTTAGAAACCTTCCCTGCTTCAGTAAGGCATCCAAGCCCCTCACAGTTAAAAATTTGAGCTAGCTATTGCTGTAATTTAAAAAAAAAGCTATATTTCTAAATTGAGTAAAAGGCATAAAATTACTTTAAAATATGATAAATTACTTAACTAAATGAAACAGGTAGGGGTTAACTTAAAATTAGGAGTGCACAGTAGGGATTCCACTCTAAAAAAAATAAATTATGAAGTATCATACTGTTTACCCCTGTGAAAAAAACACTAAGAAAATTTTCCTGGAGTTCTGCTGAGATGGAAGCCAGCCAGCAGATAGCTTTAATCATTACAGAGTGCTTATACTTACACGTAGCAGCTCAAAATACAGCTTTTTATAGCATCTAATAAAACTGTGCCCTTCTCTGACTCTTTTCATTCAAAGTACTTCATGCATTAAAAAAAGAACCCACCACACAATTTAGACATTATTTTCAACAGTTTCTTCTGCAGGGTTCTGTTGGCCATTCCACACCATTCATCAATTTCATTACCCTTACACCACAAGTCTTTGAGAAAGTGGGGGTGATGAAACTACATTTTGCAAAGTTTCTAGGCTAAATGCCTCTCAGAAAAGTGAGAACTGCAGTTTTAATTACATACAGGCTCCAGTTAACTTTTTGAGATGGGAGCCCAACTCCCCTAAAACTTGACCCATGAATAAGGATCCTGTTTGGCATGAATGGTCTGTTTTCATCCCCTCCCACCAGTGTGGAGCTGTAACACATCCAGGCAGAGCCATATATTTTTTAAGTGAAACACAGTCTGCAGACTGTAAAAGGTGGCATGGGTAGCTGCCTGTCAAAAACAAGTAGATGGCTGAGAAAGTGGGTACCAGCAAGCCTCAGAAACCAGTTCTAAGCATCAGAGTTTAACCATTCTGAAATGCAGCAACTCCATGGAGCTCGCTGCTCCTTTGGAGGCGAGTTGTGACTGTTCCACAGGGGAACCCACCGTTCCTCTGAGTGGTTTTAGAGATGTATTTCACTACGGGCAGCACTTTATCTGCCTGTGTGGACAGGATCTTTTTCCAGTGTTCCAGTGTTTCCAGTGTCAAAGAAAGGTTTCTGAGCATTAAAGTATTTCTTTCACTAAAAGTGTATTATGCAGGAATTTTAAGAGCAGTGCACTCAAAAGGCATTCAGAATAATATGCAGAAAATAAGGCAATAAACGAGGTTTATTCACTAGGCTTTTGCATGAGCTTTTTCATGACATGTCATGACAAGGAAAAGAAAATATAGCTTGTTTATTTTGTGGAGTTTATTTTGGGGGGAAGTGACTGCTACCTTCTTAAATTTAGGACAGTTCAGGATTATCAGACTTAGTTCTGCTGACAATGCAGATACAGTAATTCATCGGACTATGAATTAAGCAAAAAGGAATGGAGAGGTTTTTTGATGCCACTAGATGGCAGAAAGAGCCATTTTATGCTCTGTGTGCACATCTACACCATTTTGAACATATCCTTCCTTGTATGACAGAACAACTAGAGGTCTAACATCACCATTAATATACAAGATAAAAAGAAAAAAATCTACTCAATGGGTGCCAGTGATAAGTAGATTCAAGTAGTTTTGAAAAAATGTTCAGCAATATGTAATTTTTAAGACTATCTGTTTTCACTAGGCCCTTTCTGTAAAACTGGGAAGCCCTGCACGAAAAGAAATTAATTCTACTTCCCATTTATGCAAAGGGCACAAGGTTTACAAGACTTCCAGCAGTCTGATGGAAAATAAAGTGCTAACAATTTTCTGCAAGTTGTTCAGAGAGATGTATAAACAGATTCAAATAATTAAAAGGTATAGCAATCTTCTATCTGCAGCAAAGAGAACTCTATTTCTACTGGGCTGCAATTGTTTTTCACAGTCTCTCCAAGTGCAGAAAAAGAGCAGAGTGAAAAACACGACATATTTTGTGTCTCAGCATTAAAGGATTAGCTGACCTGCATCTCACTGTTTTCTATATTACACAGTTACCTCTCTGACCCACTTCCAGCTCAAACTTCATCATCAAAAGTCTGGCAAGTAAAAAATCTTAACCACATCAGCTCTTCTCCCTCCCTCAGCCCAAGGGCAGCACAGCAGCTCTCAGCTCACAGCGTCCGTGAAAATAAACATGCTGCATTCCTCAGCTGCCACTGCATCACATCGTTTCTGCACCTTTCACCTCCTTTCATCTTCAGGCAAAGAAAGGAAATATATTCCCACCTCACTCTCACTTTGGTCTCTTTCTGTTCTAAGGCTTTCCTGTATCTCTCCCAACAAGTCACTTTTCCTGGACACAGAGCAGGCTTATTGTCTTCCCATTTCCAGCCATTTACTCACATTTTTCAGAAGCAATCACTTACTTTTGTATATTCCAAGAGGTAAAATAGATAAAAATTAAATGTGACAGATACATTTTCTTCCTCTTGCAGTTCCAGTTAAACTGTCCATCTATTACACAACAAAATCTCCTGAGCAGAACATGAGTGAACATCAAATCACAACTAAATTCTTCACTGTGTCTGGAGTAATCTCTGTTGTTGATCAAAGATGCATTCAGAAATTCAAGTAGTGTCATGCTTTAAGTACTTTAGGGTACACCAAACCCACTCTCAGAGGTGCTGAGTGTGCAGACTACATTCCTGTAGCAAATATGCTATGCTAGCTAGGTGGTTATCTTTGGGAAAATGCAGGGATTGACAGGGCAAAACTCCTTTCTCAGATGACTACTTTATTTCTTAGAGTGTGATGCTACACGCCCTCAAGGGGATTCAGCTAATTCCCAATGCAAAATAGAAGTCCTGGCCCCAAAATGATTAAACCAGTGTTTCCTTGCCCAGCATGTCACAATTTGTTGTAGTCTAACATTTCAGGTATAGGCACTTGGGTGCATGCACCTGAATTTCACGTAGTATCTGTAAGAAAGGCATCTTTGTGATCATAAGCTACAGACATTGTCTCCCTTTAATCAGCCTGCACTGGACAAGCTTACCTTTCACAGCTTCATACAGACTTTGCTCTGCCGATTTTATTATTTAATTTGCTTTCTGCTGCTCCTCTTTTGCAGCTTACCATCTCCACTGGACAAACCGCTGTACCATGAAACTATTTGAACAATGAACCAGGGGGAAATTAAAAGGCAGAGAACAGCATTATAATACTCCAAAACCGAGCATCTCTTCTCAGTCCAAACTGACAAAGGTCAAAAAGGACACTTCCAACTCCTTACTCAATGCCTATTTCCCAGAGAGTGCTTAGGATGTCTTTCATTTCCACAGAGACAAATGTCCAAAATTTAAGCCTCTCCCTGATCAGTAACTCCTGTATTGACAGAAAACGAAGCAAAATGCTAGCTTTTTAAGAGGAGCAACTTCAGTAGAGCCTTCAGTGAGGCTGGCTCAGAATATGTGCAGCAGCAGAAGGGAAGACTTCCTCCTGTGAAGACATCTCAGGGACTCTGCTGTCCTGCTGCCTGGGCTGCAAAACCCACAGCAGATGTGCATAAGATCTTCAGAGCACCCCTCACAGAAACAGTTCCTACAGTTCAGTATCCCCCTTCAAGTGCAGCTGGCACAAGAACACAAGGCTCAGAGAAGTAACTATTTTAGGTTCCCCTGCTAAACCTCACAAAAAACTGACAGTCAGTAGAAAAAGCCAAACAGTGATGTTACTCTGCTAAATACAGCAACGTTCAGGAACCAGCTTATCCTGGTGTGGGTAATTTTGGGTTTTAGCATTTTTATCTTGTTTGCAGCCCTCAGAGGATAGGGTAGATGGGAAGAGTTAGATCTCTTTGCTGAGGCCAGTTAGCCTGCAGCTGAGGTGGCAGAGAAAGCTTCTGTACCAGCTTCCATGTTGCTACGCACTGGAGAGAGAAACAAGCAAGGACAATAATCTGCTGAAGCCTGGGTTCCAGCAGGATCTCTTCCTCCAGCTCACCTCAGACTCTGGGCCCTTCAATCCTCAGCAGCTACGAAGAAGAGACTGAAAAAAGCTGGAGGCAAGGTTCTTGCAAGAAGTTTTCCTAACAAGCATTATCAAATTATTTCCTTGTCTCAAACTCAAAGGATACTATTTTCCCCAGGGAACTTATGTGGAAGAAGACAAAGCTCATACTCAAAGTGCTTACCTTCCTCATTCTCCGATACCATTTCAAATCGTACACTGATGGTCTTGCATCCTGGTTAGTTGATCTATACTTGAACATCTCCACAATAAATTCATCCATGTACGACTGAATCCTCACTGTATTTATCTTAAGAGTCTACATCACTTGTTTTGGGGGAAAGGATGCTTTACACTTCTCTCCCATTCAGCAACTGGAACTGCCGAACACTAGCCTGGAGGAAAACTGCAGTAAAATACTTTCAAAATCAAGAGTTCACAATGATTTTCCCCAGTGTTCTTAACCCAGAAGGAAGCCTGCAGTCCCCTAAGCCTCAGCAGCCGCAGCCCAACACTACCTCAATCTCTATCTGAACCTTCACTTGGTCAAGGAAGCCATGCTAAAACACACACTCACATGGCTAAAAATTCAGGTTTTAACAGTGAAATTCAGACACAGTGCAGTAAACCCAGTGGTTAAGTTGACTTTGCTATCCTTTTGCTTGCTATTTTGAATAATTCATGTCTGAGCCCTTTAGAGTAAGTGAATGTTATTTCCATTATTGCACATTTGGAGCACTACCCAAAGAAATTCAGGTTCATTTTCTAATGAGCACTTGGTTTCCTCTACAGAGACCCATACAACTGCTCATCAGGTTTAAATACAATCATGAGTGTTATGTTCTTCCACAGCAATCAGATTACATTTCAGACTTCTTTTTGAAGCAATAAAAATAATTGTTTTTCACAAATGAAAACCAGTGTTCTCACATAATCCTGCCACTGTCAAATGCTAGAGGCTCATCACAGACCAAAGCTGGAGCCGATAGCACTGCAACAGTACCATTAATCTAAGATGGTATAATGGATATAGCTCATTTTGTGCCACAGTAAATGAATTTACTTAGAAATTATGAAAAGTTCGCCACTAGGATGGCACAGTATGGCAGTGCTAGTGGCTTTTTGTTTGTAACATAAGGATGTGTGTTTTCTGTAACACAAAGCTTTGCTTTAACAGCAAAAACATTTGCCCATGACACCCCAGTACCAAAAGGAGTTTTAAATCATCAGAGGATGGATACTGTCACTGGTACCAAACCAACTGCTTGCATGAGATGAGCTGACAAGTTCAACCTGCCATGCAGCTGTTTTACAACTGCTGTGTTTAACACACGCATGCTTTGCAACGATTAATTGCCAGATTTCATCAACTCAAGAAACCAGGTTAAAATAAAAATATTTTAAAATAAAGTTTCATCATCAGTGTTTTAATGTTTCCTATAGAGCAAGCCCACAGCTCCAAACATTACTACACCAATATTTGATTCTGAAAATGTAATTTTAAGAGACTGAAATTGCTTTACACAACATGCTTATTTTTTTCCCCTTCAGTTAACACATTACATGTGGGCCACTGTGTTTTACAGAAAAAATAGACTGGCAAAAAAAAAAAGTCTGCAGCACTTCTCACTGATTGTAAACTCTGCAAAGACCGGGTAAAGACAAGAACAATGAACAAAACTACTTCTAGATTCAGAAATAATCACACTAAAAAATCTAGCTATAACTTTGTTAGAATGTCCACAGCCGAAGTTTTAATGTCTGAAAATTTGAAAAGACTGACATTAATGAGAAGTGCAAAGACACTAGACACGCTGAAATGAAGACAGACAAAAAAGTATTTTTAATATAAAAATGGTCTTTATTTCTTCAATACAAGGTAAACTACTATTGCAGTTTAAGACCAACACAAAAGTTGGGCAGCAAATTGCTTAACAGTCTCCTAAAGGCTGAAAAAAAAGAAACCCATGAAAGCTAAAAGTTGTGCAATATTTCAAGTATAACACCTAAAAAAGATGAAATGATTCCTAAACTTACAGATTAATTAAGTACCTCTGCTGAAAATGTATTAAAATCCACATTTGCTAGGATACCATCTTACCTTGTGGAGAAATACAGGTCTCCAAAAACTCCAGTATTCAACAGACTCTTTGGCCTGCCGGCATCAGTAAACTGTTTATTGTTTAATATATAAAATCCTTTGGAGTCAGGCATTCTGACAGGCATCCATTTCCTTACACTTTGCATTGCAATTCTGCACTCCAACTTCAACAACACCCCGCCTGTATTTCAAACCATTTCTCAAATAGTTTACTCATACATCCTTGTGCAAAGCAGGAACCAGGAAATGGAATGGTACAGGAAGACAATACAGCCTTTTGTTTAGAAAGTCAGCAGTGCTGGTAATAGTCATAAAACTATTAAGGTTTACCAAATAGGAATGTATTTCACCTTTAAAACATTTGGCTTTTTTTTTCCTTTCTTTATTATTTTAAAAAAGGACAACTGCAGTAGTAAGGAAACTGAATTTGCAATCACTTGCATTTATAAAACCACACACATTCCTCATTTTCTTACATCTGAAGATCAAGGAATGTCTGTTTCATAATGTAATAATACACACAGTTTAAAATATTTTCTATTACAAAATACTGTGTACAAGAGGCTGAGGCCAAAGTCTATTAGTTGAATATACTCCAAAGTGTATACTGAAACTACGTAAAAATCACATTATGTGGTATAAATAGATGGGAATTTTTACAACTTAAATGCTCCATTCCATTGGGATAAAAGGTATATTTTTCGCTATTTTCAATAGACTTCAGTAAAACTAGTGTATTCCCAAAGAAGTTCTAAAAGATTTAAGCACAGGCATAGGTCATACCAGAACCCGGAACCCACTGCAATCACTGGGGCTATAGAAAGGGTTCAGGAACTAACAAGCGTATCATATACAAATAGAATGAGGAGCTTCCTTGTACTTTGTCCAATATGGGGGAAGACAAACCCCCCAAGAACACAACATTGACAACCTATGCTCCCCTGCTCCCTAGTAAATTCATCTTCTAAAGCTGAAATCAATCTAAAAATATACAGGATGTCAGACCTTAATGGGGGGGGTAAAGGGGAGGAGGAAGGGGAAACAACTACAAAACCAAGAAACCACCTCAACAGCCCACCCACCCCAAACCAGTCTGAAACATTATTTGCAAGGCATCATAATTGCAAGAGACAGTACTTCTGCATAAACATCATGATTCATTAGCATGCTGCGACTACTATGTTCAAGACCTATGCAGTCAATTACCAAATTAAATACTAAGTGAATCCACATTGCTTCTTTCCTATGTCAAAATTGTTATTTTAGAAAGAATTCAAATTTCTTAACATATATGAACATTGCCTGCACGCTCCTTCCCTAAAATCTCGAAGGGCTTATATTTCAATGCAGAAGCAATTTAGTGTCTTGGATCTTTGAAGAGTACCAATCTTAAACATGCATGTTTTATATTTGAATCTACATGATTGACAGTATCTTAGTGAGCATTGTATTAGGAAATTTAAGGCTGTATCTCAGTTTACACAAGAACCAAAGACAACTGTAACAGGCTATGTATAAAATTCTATAAATAAAAATAGGAGCAAAGTCTGTTTAACCTTTACACAAGAGAGCAAGTGGATAAGAAAAGAAAATCAGGAATTAAGTAATTCTATAAAGAATGCCATGTATTTTACTAGAAACACAGATGACAAGTATATACAACATTTAAATCTTCAATTCTCCACATACAACTAGGAAAACATTTACAAGGGCTTGTGTATGCAACTAAACAATCAGGTAAAAAAATACAGTTAGAAAAACTAAGCCTCACCAATTTCAAAGTAACACAACCAGAATGCACTCTGTCCATTAAAAAAATCCGCTAAAGTCTAAATTTAATAAAAATATCTTGTTTAACACAAAAACAACAGCTATCCAAGCTTATAAGCCATACTGTAAATAAAAATTCTAAGTTCTGAAAAACATTTTTCAAAATGTAATCAGAACAAAAATTATTGGCACAGAAAGCAAAAAGGGAATGAGGGAAAAAAAGACTGTACAGTTTCCAAAATGCTATGTTCTTCTTCTGAAGTACTTTTGACCTGTCAAAACATATAGTCCAGTAAAAATTTTACTTTAAAAAAAACCACCCTCTACTTCTAAAAAACAAACCACCAATAAAACAACAACTGTTGCTAAAGCACCACCACCCCTAAGTCACTACTTGTTGATTTTGTCTTTCAAGATAAAGGACACAGACTTAAGATAGTATTTTCAATGTTACTTATAAAATCAATATTTGAAAGAAATAAAGTATTTCCTCACAGACTATTTCATCCTTCCTTCAGCAAAAGGAGATGAAATAGAACTGAATGAATATCAAAGAGAAGAGCGGTAGCCATCATGGCATCAACACCAGTCTGCAATTTTCCAAACTGCCTTTTCCTGAGCGTGTACAGGAAACTGCCAGGAACATTTAATAAACCAAAACTTGGTAAAAATTCTACTACAGATCCAGTTACACATGATGTACGCTAGGCATACTCCTTTTTGGTGTTTATCAGGGTCTTTGGATTTTTTTCTGTACATTTCTTTTTGTTATAAAAAGAAAAAATCTAACAAAGGAAATTCACAATAACGAGAGTATTATCTAAATTGCAACACAGTACATTTATCAATTAAAAGTAAGTATTTGGAGAACAGGCAGAAATAATGGGCTTCATACAGGGATCTCATCTCTCAAGTCACAATGATTATTCGGTGTAACTTAGGTTATTTACCCCCTGCTATTCCCTCCCTGCTGTTTCCATTGCCAGCAATGGAAATCCGCATGTGAGTGAGAAATTACACTCTACGTAAAAAGGGCAACAGTCTCCTTAAATCTATTTCAATGTGGAGTAAAATATCAGTTCCTGCATGAAATGCTTGCAAAGTTACTTTTTTTATTTTAAAATTTAATATATCTATGCAACGGAACATTACTTACCTGCTGCCTTTCCAGTATTAGCTATTTTCCATGTAACAGCTACAGGCAGGTTATTTCTTCCTTAAACTTATTACACACAGTAGTTAACAGTGTTTTTAAGCAAAGAAAAAAAAGTTACAACAGTACTGTTCGTAACCAACACCTATTCACAAAAAAAAGCAGGAAGTGATTCATGACTCGATACAACTTTCAGGTTTACAAAATTTTTAAAGGCAGTTTTCATTTTCAAACAGGATTAAACAAACACATCAAATATCTTCTCAGTAGCAAAGAGTTCAATAAACACCAGTGATCCCATGCATGAGGAACTGAGGTACACAATTTAAGGGAAAAAAAAACTCAGAAAAAAAAAAGTGGGGGGAGGGTCTGAAGCTGTAGCCAAGTCCAACAGAATCAACCTGGCTGCAGGAAAACTGGTTGAATAGCAGGTGCCAAAAATATCACAGCATTTCAGACTTATGCAAAACTTTGGCAGTTGCACAAGCTACTGGTCCCAACTCAAAGAATAAAAATCACTCACGTTTGCAAGTAAGATACTTAAAGCATATATTTACATTCCTTGAAACCTGTGGAATGTAAGCACATGCTTTATATGCTCTGGAAAACCAAATGGACTTAAGTGCTTTCCTGAACAGGGTAACATTTTACGTTGGCTGTAAAATCTTCAAAATTGGTAAAAAAAGAAATCAAAGAGTTTTCTTAGAGTTGCCTCTTAAAGCCATCTGAGGTCTTGAAACTTAACTTAAAACATTAAGTGCAGTAATTTAAATACATGAAAACTCCAAGAGTATGCCCATTATGCAACAATTTACAACAGACTAAAAGTGAGCCTTTGCACAAGGCTGCCCAAACCAAGTTTTTGTAACTTATATGAACTTTCTATTCACTTGCATTTCACACTTGATGACATTTAAATTCTTGAATTTGAAGCCAACTTTCACTCCATTAGTTTGTTTTTAGGTAAATTTACAAAACCTCATCTGACAAATTTAATCAGTGTCATTTTTGGCTAAGACATTTAAATATTGTCCATTGGTGAACAAGGACATACAAGTGTACCTTCTCTTTTATATTAATGTGTGAATAAACTCCAAAGTACTAAGAAAATACCAAACCCATAAAGTCATAAAAATGGTAACATCTTGTTTCTTCTGCCACATTTCTAATATACAACTATGTACAGACTGCTACGGCCTTGGGGATAGAGAGGGAACACACACAAGCACTATTACTATAAAACTGTAAACAACTGCAGGGTTTTGTTTCATTTTTTTAAACCTAACCATTCTACCCCTTATTATGGGCAGTTCAAGTTCATATGAACAGTTTAAGTTTATATTAATTGTAGTGTCAATCAGGATCAAGGCTGCATGAGAGAAAATTTTCAGTGTGCTAAAAATCACAGACCTGGGACCATCTCTCCTCAAACCAACTGACCACACAGAGCTGCAGTTTTTACAGTTTTATGTGTCAATTAGCAAATTCACAAGCCACCTAGGTAAACACTGCTAGAAAGCAAAATAGCATTAAAGGTTTTATGTAACCACCTATTTTCATATCAAAATTGAGTGTGAGAGCGCAACATTAGTACGTTTAACTCGCTGAATGCAAGATTAAGTTGAGGCATATGCAAAAACTATTGCAATGTTTTTGAAGACAGCATCAATCTTTTCATTGTAACATTATCTTTAAATATTGCTGAACACAAGACTTTCCCTGAGGTGTAAACATCAAATAACTTGAACAGCTTTACACATCAGCCCCATTAAACAGTTTATTACAATACTACATCTACTGTAATCAGTGGTGCTGTGTACAGACATTATCATATGAACAGTTTAACATGAACAAACTACTATAAAAACAAGCATTTACTTGACTTTTTCCAATTGCTTGCACATTATAATTGCCAAATGTATATAACCAGTAATAAAGTTGCAAAAGCTATAAGGTTTAAATCACACAGGTTTCCCTCAAATAAAACAGTTAAGCAACATAAAAAAGTAAAAGAGCTACTGGTTACCATGTATGCAGATTTGCTTTATTCAGATCTATTCCTGTTCATTTTATCCATGAATCCTTATAGGCTCAGTTCAATCACATGAAGCAAACTGCTGGACAAGCATCTTTCCTTGAAGAATGCATCTTGTCTTGCACGCTGTTCCTCTTCCTTCAGCTGTAATGTGTCAAAATTTGTGATGTAGATTTTGCTAGTCCCCATAATACACAGAAAATTGTTGGCTTATCTATACATACACAAGTCGTGCATCTACTTCACCATAATGTAAACTAACACAAAATACCCAGAAGCAGTAGCTACTTGTTTGTGTGTTGTTTTCTAACACAACAGTTAAAAAATAAGATTAATGTTGTTGTACAACAAATTTGAAAGAATATAAATTACACAGTTAAAGTACTGACGATTAAAGGAAGAAATAGCTATTGCTCCTGTGACTGATGGCAACATTTATGTAGAACATTTCCTAAAATATGCATTCTGCAAGAGTAACTGAACAAGAATTTAAGGTAATTTTGCCACAATTAGACCTTTACATTTTTACCTGCCCACTTACAGAAATTTTAAGTTGCTTTGACATTTAAGTAATGTGCTGATTGTATAATGAAATGGATGGTCACAGCTCAGTAACATTTTAAAAGTGCACAGAATCTGATACCAGTATAATCAAAATTTTCAGACTAGTGGCAAGCTGGATGGGGTTCACATCTAAAAATACACGCTTGCAGTTTAAGCACAAGAACCCACTTGTCAAATAATACAATGCAGATTTGCAGGTTTCGTCAGCCACTTGCCCTAGTTAAAAACCCAAGCCCTACTTCCTACTCTATTTTGGCAAATTAAGGAACCACACAATTCAGAGTTAATTACTGTAAGAGTTCACAAAATACTTGGGATGGTATAATTCCATACACTGGATTTCAGCTGAATTTCATTACAAAACAATTAGCTATCTTAATTTCATTAATAATTCACAATTTCAACATTCAATAATTTCAAAATACTTAAAAATCAGATTGTCAAAAAACCCAACACATTAAATTGTTTATTTGAAAAACAAGGCATTTAGAGAAGCAATTTCATGAACATGCAACAGTACACAGCTGTCAAATATTCTACTAGTACAATAATTTCAAAACTAAGTACTCATTTTTTTCTTCTTCCTTTCCTCAAAGTGACTTTAAAAAGTCACTTAATAATAACTTAAAAAAATCCAAAGTATAACCAAATAGGCTCTATACACTACATTATACACATAAACTCATGCAAATCCAAAGCAGCAACTGAAATTTCTTTTCTTATTCACAGACTTTGTTCCCAAGTCATGAGTGTATCAACTTTTGGGGAATTTCCTTCCCCAGAGGCCAATATTTCCATAGGTGTTATGTAGTTTTGACATTAATTAGTAGCCAAGAGACAAAGTGCTGCCTCCACATGAAAAATGTGTTCAGAGTTGTGAGCTAAGTTAGCACAGACAGGAGAGAATCTCAGTTTTCTAGTGGAGAAAGTAAGCACCTGACAGCTGTGAGACTGCACGTCAGAATTTGCTGCTCTCATAACACAATTGCTGCAGCCAAAATTATGGATCTTTATCACTTCTGTGGCGACAGTTAACAGATCCAAAGTACCATATATATGATTTATAATACTAGCATAAGAAAGCTTAAGTTCCTGGGAATAATTTGCTAGATTTTTAAGGGAACTTATGGAACTACAGGAACTCTAAAGAATGTACAATAAAATGAACCTAGGATTAATGTTTCTCATTATTGGGCTTTTAAGTTGGTCAGCATGACACTGAAACTTCATTTTTAAAAACATGACCAACTAAAATCCAAAGTGGTGTACATTTTGCTTCCAAGTATTCTGCCACTATATCTTGGCAAAACTGGAAACCCATGCGGTTCCAAAAAGAAGAAATAAATCTGTATGGATTATACCTTCACGCTCAGGCCTTTTCAGTATTTTACAAGCAAGTAGAACATTGAGGCAACAAATAACTTTAAAAAATATAATTAAATCCCTAGTCAGTATTTCATGGCAGTGCTGTTTTCTGTCTTCTTTAAACTCATATATAAGCTATCTGTCCCAAGCACGTGTTAGGTTTGTACAATTTAACACCACACAGCAATCAGTTTCCCAGCATTTCTACTAATAAAACCCAAATTTCAGACTTAGCTGTTAAATAGTTATTTTGTGGTTTAAAAGTTAGAGGTTTATGCCAGAACATTTCACAAATGAAATCCCAGAACTTGAGTGATCAAACATTTTTGTATTTATGCAAGATGCAACTAGAGCATTTTTTTACCCACAAAGACACACTCTTACAACAAAACCCAGTAGACTGCTTATATATATCAAAAGCACCTTGCAGTAGCAACTCTGATTTTTTTCCCTTTAATTCCAATTATCCGAATAAGCATATAAAAGCTTTAAACATCTTTTAAAATTGTGAACATTCTATGGTAGTTTTAAAGCTGTACGCTGTACATACACCCATCAAACTTTGTTATAGTAGATTAATTTCTGATATTTTCAGAGACTGAATTTCAATCTCACATGTTCACATTTCAGTAAAATGCATGACATACATTTGTTAGTATATCCTAAAAGCTCCTAAGAAATACTTCATGTAATTCTCCTTTATTTTATTCTATACAAAAAGAAATACACAAACCAAAAATCCCACAGAAAGGATCAGCTTGAAAGCAAAATTTCTTTTAATTTAACCTACATTCCAGAACATCACAAAACTCCAAATACTCTGATGCTTTAGCTGTAACATAGTAAGAAAGAATTTCAAGCTTGACTTTCTATTTGTCTTTCTGCATGTAAGCCAAGATACATACGTGATTCTGTTCATCATACACATACAGACTATTTTACTAGCACCTTCTCACATTTGCTGCCTATTGCCCCTGCTCCATTATTAATGTACTTACCTGCTACCTTTGTTCAATCTTAGTGCATAATACAACAATTTCATGGTTTTATAAATAATTTTACATGTGAAGAAAACCTCCTAAAGTAATTTCATTCATCATGTATCTTTCCCCTACTATCCCAGCCTGTCTATTCACCAAAAATAACTGATGAGCAGTGAGGTGTGTTCAGAAAATTCAATCTTTAGTTTACAAATTAAAAAGATATGAATTATTGTCAAGTCAAATTCACATTTATATATGAAAGAGACAAAAAGGTAGGTCAGGCTGCCACAGAAAAACATAAAAATGAAGATATCTCTCTCATGTGTCTCTTTTTTTTTTTTTGTAAAAATAAATCATAGTTCTCAAACCACAATGAGCAAAAGGAAAAATATGAATTCATTCTTTCGAGAACACTGCATCAAATCAACATTTTCATTTCTTTGTTTCATATGTCATGAAGGCTAAAAGTTTCTTGGAGAACTTTCACACAGACTAAATTTGTCAAAACGAATGATTTCACAAATAAAAGAAAAAAGCACAGGATATGGGGAACACCAAAGTATATATGTGTGTCTAAAGACACTTCAGAAGTCAATAAAATTACAGCAACATATTCACGGGAAAGCAGTAAAAGTTATGCTTTTGAAAATAAGTAGCATAAGATACTAATTTCATTTTTTAAATCATCATTTCACCCTCAAGAAAATGAGATAAATCACGGAACATAAAGAAACAAACAATGTTTCTGTAAAGCACCAGAGTAGTGATAAAATAGGCTTTAAGAAGCACATAAAGCAGTGGCACTGCTCACTCTATGCCGGATTGCAAATACTGAATCAGATGCACAAAGCATTATTCCTCTGATGAACCCTAAGTGCAGAAGAAGAGTGCCAGCTCCACATATGTGCTTCCTCAAAAACACATTTTAAAGAAAGAGAGATTAGGTAAATAACACTTAGGTCTGTTATAATTCTAGACAGGTATGTATACCCAGGTCTTGAACAATGCTACCACACCATTCACTTAATATTAACTAGAAGCTTATTATTAAAATAGCTTATAAAAAATAGGCATTTTTCCTATGCATTTACAAGATTTCTTAAAAGGCTAATTTCATACTTCACTTGATGTTGAAGTGGTGGCTGACACACTGTTACAGGACTATTCCTACTTACAGAATCAAAAATATGAGTACTACGTAAACTATCAGTACCATTTCCCATCCTACTGACACCAAAAAAATTCCAACCATGTTACTTCTTGGATCACTCCAAAGCTGAAACTACTTCAGAGAGAACTGAGAGCAGTTTCTAAAGAAGCATGTGAGCCTCTGACATCAAATTATTTTGCTTACAGTGGTTTGAGAGCAGAAAAATCAGAGAATAAACATGAAATATGGAGTACAAAGTCTACATACATATCAACTGTTACAATGCTGTGGTTTTGTCTTTGTAATTCAATCCAAATCCAGTTTAAATAGGAAATAATCAATTAACCCAATAACAAAAACATAAAATGAAAAATTTAACATTCAGCAGTTATAGAAATTCAGACAGATTAAGATTGGGACAATGTATCAGCTAGAAATACATCAGTGAGAATCAGTTAAATTAAAAAAAAAATTCTGCCTGAAAAAAAGTCAGGACTCATGGTGATGAAGTTACATTACTATTCTGTTTGTACACAATAATTTTGCTGTTAATCCTTCTAAATGTCATTCTACTGGTTTCTTCAAGTATTTTTGACTAATACAGGTTAAACAATTGTGTTAAATCTATTGTTCTCTTTTACATATATAGGCTTTCTATAAGCAAAGACAAGATGTTTCAAGGAAACATTCAGCTTATAGTAATTCAGGTGAATGGATTATCAATGTATAAGTGAAGGCACAAAAATCTTGCAAGTATTTAATTTGAAATCATGAAGTGTACAAACAGAAGTGTAAACACTTGCTATGGTACAACTAAACGTTTTATAGAATTTTATAGCTATAAACACATTTTGTAAGTTGTTCCAATTTAACCCATTTCTATAAATGTAATACAGTACAAACCGAATTTCACTGTTTACAAAAATGTTCACATTGGACCTTTAAAATCCTTCTAAACTAGAGGTGTAACACTTTGGAAAAAATGCCAGTACAGTATAACAGTTATGACTATAGGTACACAATTAGAAGTATAGGTGCCATTCATAGGCTGCAGGCACAGAGGCAACTTCATGTTGTCTGGCAAAACACAGTAATATGGGAAATAACTCTTTCCAGCACTGTTGATATTTATTAAATGACTGAGTGTTAAATCAGTTTATGAGTATTATTCAATGCAAAAAATGAAACAAAAAAATGTATGGCAACATACATCTTAGTGAAAATGAAACATACAAACCAGGAGATAACTATATTTCTTTTATATGTGTGGGTGTATAAATATATAAAAACAAAACTCAATAAAGCTCTTCTTCATTAAGACAGCAACAAGACAAAATGTTTACAACTTAACTTAAAAAAAATACCAAATGCTTTCATTTTCGTGTAGTATACTAAATTGGCCCTTTAAATCAAGTTCTTAGGACCTATTTTCTTCACACAAGGGAATCTTACCAACACACCCCTTTGAAAGAAAAGAGAAGTCCCAGCACACAACAAAGCTGAGGGATGTTGCAAATATAAATCCCACCTGAACTGAGACTGAAAGCACAGCCTCATTTTAAAATTGTTCTTTGGAAATTATAAAATGCAACCTAATGCTGTTTGATATGTTTTTTTGGCGTTAACACAGTAGGGAATCTATACTTGGCACAGTAAGCCCATATCTAGATGCACAACACTAAATATACAAAAATTAAAGTTAGATTAATAAAGTATGCCAAGAGTTAAAAAAATTATCTTAAATTCCAGGCTATTAACAATTTTTAGTATGGTTTCCTCATCTCCACCAGAAGAAAAATACTCTGGAAATCCATCAATTAACTCAGCTCAATGGTTACCTTTATTAGTAAGAAGTATTTGCAAGTATCAAAAATATCCAGTTATTATAAAAGGTAAAAATCGAGTTCAATAAAAGAAACTACATTTAATTTTGTTATATCTCTATGTTTATGTTCTGTTATTAAAAACTACAGTTACTATTTTTATTAAAATCCAGAGATATTTCTACCAATCCTTCTTTTAATGGTAAAAAGTGGCATTAACAGAAATATACCATCAAGTTTATTTCATTTGCCATGTTTCACCTTCCTATTTAAGCCTTTGATTCCCCTTCTCTAGACTGGTTACTTCTTTGTGTGTCCTGTTAGTGTATGAACCCAAGACAATATCCCACTTAATTGTCAACACACTAGAGCATTCAGCATCTGAATTAATTCTCTCCCAAGGGAGTCAGACAGTGACACAAAATTCTGACTGAAAAACTGACGTTTAACTCATACAAAATCACATTTTTACTTAGGAGTATACTACATTTTATATGATTTCTAAAAACTTTTGCTCTATAACTTCTGTAAATGAACTTCCATGAATAAATAACACATGCAAATCTGGAAACTAAATCTGAGGTTAAATGTAAGAAATGGAAGCTGGGCAGACAGGCAACCTGCAAGCTTCAATTTCAGTGTAGACGTAGTGGGAAGTTCTTCTAAAAAGGGAAAAGATCACTACAGTGTAACTATTAGGTAGGATTTTTCCCCCAGTTGTCAGATATAAGGAATCATGGGTAGCTTCAATTTCCAATCCTCAAAATGGTACATTATACAATGTAAATATTTCTATGTATTTTAAAGCTCTCAGCAGTACATTGAATAAAAGCATTGCTTAGCATGCTATTCTAGCTGTCTAGACATCTGATGCATGCAAGACTTCAGATATATGAAATAAAAGAACACATCAGTTTGTGAACAACCAGAAAAGAATCAATCCTAGTGTCATACAATTTTACTAGTCTTCAGAAAATTACTTTACTATCTGCAGTGGGGGGGGGGGAGGCACGGGCNNNNGGGGGGGGGAGGGGGGGGCAGTAACTGAAAAATTAGGGTGGTGGGGAACAACTGATCATAAATTTTACTGAAGGTTAACACCCGCATTTATCTAGAGGGCAGAAGATACTGACAGGTCCCATGTCATAAAATAAAGAGCAAAATCCAGCTATATTTCCTGAATTTGACTAAAACTCACCAGGAAAAACAAAAGAAAAACAACACAAAACAAAACAACAAGCCCCACAAATACCAAAACCCCAAAAATCATCGCCATACTTGTGCAAGGACAACAACTGTATGTATCCTGAAATAATCCACACATGATCTATGAAGGGCTAAATGCTGCAGTCCTTACACAAGTAGATTTTAAAATACAAGATTAGTATTTTTAAATTCAACCAAGAAACAAACCCATAAGTTTCATGTAATCTTTTAAGATTACAAAGAGTACAGTCTAGCTTACTGCTTTTTTAAGAACTGCTTCAACTGCATTTCATAAAACCTGGGAACATTATACCAGCTAAAATAAAACAAGTGGCATGCAGAATGCAGAAGATCATTGCACAGACTTCCTCCCTCCCAAGACCAGTTATCTGTTGTTACTCACCTACGTTCATGTCAGGTGCTGCAAGAAGAAAGTGATTCAGTACATACTACAGGATCATTTAAATGCAGACATCAATGGTGTAAATAATCTCAAACCTAGAGTGGTTACTTTTAGCAAGTCAGAAACAGCAAAGTTCAAGAACATGAAACAAATGCTCACCTTCTTTAACGGTGACGGTATTCTCTCTCTCTGTCTCGTTCTCTGTCGCGATCTCTGTCGCGATCACGATGCCTCTCTCTTTCACGGCTTCTTTCCCGGTAATAGTCATCATGACGATCTCTACTACGTGATTTGTGGCGCCTACTTTTTTCTCGTGACCTACTGTGGTCCCTCTCTCTGGATCGTTCACGTCTTCTAAAAGAAATTACTTAATTAAATTTTTCTTCAAAATACTAGTCATCCCCATACCACCCTTACACTCTGCTAATGAGTATGAATTTGACCAAAAACAGGTATGAGAGAAAGATCTGTTCACTGTGAAGCAGGTAAGGTTCTGTATATAACATTAAAGACAGCTGATATAAACATTGGTGGCTAAGAACTCAGTTACAGGTAGTAAGGGGCACCCACTTTCTAATCTAGCAAAGTCAGAAAGCACGTGCTCAGAATGGGGGATGACTGAAATCAGCTGGGGGAAATGTACCATAACTTAAACGATCACTACAGCATGGCTGCTAATCTATGTAAAGAAAGTATGTTCCAAAACCACTAAATAAAACTGAGAGTTAAATTCAGGCTAGTGAGACCCATTTTGAAATGAGGGCTAGTTAAAAGGCACCTTTTCTAAGTTTAGAAAACACTTCCTTGGTTCTTTCACACATTTCTTGTGCAACTCAGCAAATCACTAAGCTTCTTACATGACTTAGTTTCAGTTTCTTCTCTGTGAACTAGTCCTGCACACCTTCTCTTTTATAAGGAAGAGCAGATGGAAGAGGAAAGTTTTACCTGGATCCAGAACCATAAGACTTGGACTCAATTCCATGAAGGCAGTCCTGAAGAGAACTGATAAGCACTTTACAGCGATCATCTGCAGATACTTTGGACTGTTTAATTAAGGAAATTGCAGTTACCAAGGTCTCTATAGCACTTCCATAGTCCCCTGAAAATAACGTAAGATCAGGATCAGAAAACTATGCAAATTAAAACACAGATTTTTATCTGTAACAGCATTACCATTTTGAGCACCTTCTCTTCAACAGCCATCTAGATTATTTACTGTAGAGCCAAATACTAAAATACTGTCCAGATCAGTACTCGGAAAGCATTCTCAGAAACTAACTGAAGCACAGTACAAAATCAGCCATAAGATGTACCTAAATTCAGCATCCTATTAGGAAAATGTGGCTTCAGGCCTTCCAGATTCCAAATAAGAGAACCCTACAAATTCTTTTCAGTTGAGAAGAATCACAAACATACTGAGTTTTACTAACCAGCACTGGCATCTGATACAGCTCTTGAAATGGCACTGCTTGAGATCGCTCTATTTCTATTCATGATTTCTTCAAATTCTGCTTCACTTAGAGGTGTCCTTGCAGCATCCATTTCTCTGCAAGCAATAAAACTAGTATTTAAAAGGTTAAGGAGAACTTCAGAAGCTATCATTGCAATTTCAACAATCCAACTTTGCAACTTTAAGCAGTGACAAACAGAAAAGAAAGCAGGATCTGGGTTTGGTTTTGGTTTTTGTTAAGGACCATTGTTACAGTATAAAATCCTGAAAGCTAAAAAAAACCCCAAAAACCCAAACAAAAAACCCCCCAAAACAATTAATACACTGTTATATAAATAGACTTATTTTTTGTTCATCCCACCTATTTCAAACATTCAGCAGCACTTAATATTGTGCTTTACAAATATTTAAAATTTTCATAAAATTCTTGAAGGTATGTAAATAGATATTCCCAATTGAATGAATGTGGAAATACATGTACATAGGCAATGCAACTTTGAGCAAAATTAGAGATAATTTTTATAACAATACTGGAATCAGAACTATATGATCCTGTTTCCCAGATCTCAACTAAGACCAGAACGCTGTAACTTTTGAAAAACAAATACAGTTATCATTTTAAAACAATTTTCTAAATGCTATGTCAACATTTTACAGCAATTTTTTTTTTTTAAATTTCTGGCCAAGTTCAAGGTGCTCCAATTTAATCTCCAAACTAGTCACAATAAGGAGGAAGCAATAAAGCAGAATCCTCATACTCATTACACTTGAATTATCAGCTACCTATACAGGGTTTACAAAGTCACAGAAGTAAACCTAAATTTTCCCAAAAGTTTTGCAGTGTCCTATTAGCCAGTCTCTATGTCATATAGAAAATTTGGACAAATGTGTTAGAGACAAATGCTGAGACTGTCAAACTGGCCCACTGCTTGATATTTCTAGAACAGTGTTAGTTCTTCTGGTAGAAAGAAAATGCAGAATAATAAGCAATGCTATCCTCTTAATTGCAAGAAGTGGAACAAGATCCTATAGCCAGTTTAGCATAAGAGGAAATGTCTAAAAATTCATACCTCCCTGAGTTTTGAGTATTATTTTTCGTGTGCCTCCCATAGAATGGAATATGTAATTTTTCTCTTATGGACATGTTATTTCCAGTGAAACGCCTATGATATATAATTAATGACAATTTAAATAGTTATGGATGATAGCTTTAACATTATTAATGAAAATACTGGACAGTAAGTTATACTGTCCTATTCCCACTCCTTCCCTCCCCAAACATTCTATAAACTGCAGACAACCTCGATTTTGTCCATCAAAAAACACCCAACACCTTACAGTCTTCTTATATTTCAGGCAATTAAGCCAAATGCTTGAATTTCAAAAGTTTTTCTGTATGAACATAGTATGTACAAATGCTTGGGGTTTTTTAAACTTTGTGATAAAAGAATAAAAGCAAAGCATTTTAAGCCAGAGAAGTGTGTCTCATGCTAGCAGTAAAATTACTACTGAAAAATGCAAATCTAACTGTAAAAAGTTACAATTTACATAAAAAATTTTCTGTGCCAAATACAAATACGGTGAAAATTAAGAAACAGCAGCAAGACAAATACTTGAAATCAGAGATGAAAAAGATGTTTCAAACAAGATGAGAAACACTTGACAAATTGAGTCAGAGATTTAAAAACTCTGTCCAATATGGGATTAACCATAGGAAAAGCCACCGCTACAAACACAGCAAGATTGCACCAAATGAGCAGAAACATCTTGACAGGAAAGGAAGATAAAAGTCTTGCAGTAAATTCACACCTGGCTTTTGAGACAAACACTAACTTTTAATTGAATCCTGAAGAAAAAAGGGACAAGCAATGCTACTGAAGATGAAAATGGTTAGAGCTTGGCATGACCTCAACATATACACATATTCAAAAAGAAACTCCAGAGCATTCTGAAAAGGCAGCCTGCAAAGCATGATGATACAGGTAAAAGTCAGAATTTCAAGTTAAGACAGAAGCACAACCAGAAGCTGCTGCATCAGAAGTGATATATAAGTTTACATGTAGAACACATGGAATGATGACACTGCCAAATACAGTGAAGACAAACAGTTCAGGGCTGAAAAGGGAAAGTGAGATTACTGGTGTTGCATTTCAGGATTTTCTTACTGCTGCAAACATGTTTCTCAGATATATTTCCCTGGAGAAGTCAAAAGGGACAAACTACAAGGCTCTTGGGATCCCTTCTGGCCCTACTTTTAATTGCTTCTAACACTTCCATTAAAAGGGAAAAACCAAATGCTTCCTACAAGAGGAGTAAAATCTGCTACCCAAGCACATTAGACCAAAAGAACTCACCTTCCAGGTGGCCCATAGTCACCTCTGTCATATGGTGGAGGTCGGCCATATGGATCCGTCGGAGGTGGGCCACGGCTGTCTGAAGTAGGTATGCCACTATTGGCAGGTGGGGGGAAGAAAGCTGGATTCACATGTGGTGCTGGTGGTGGAGCACCTGGAGGTGGCCCAGGGAGATGTGGAGGAGGAGCAAGAGTCAGGGGTGGCCCAAGAGGGCCAGGCGGACGAGGGGGAAATGGACCCGGAGGTGGAGGTGGACCCTGCTGAGGTGGTGGTGGACCTGGTGGTGGCCCATAGCCTGGAACTGGTGGTGGAGGGCCTGGAGGAAGTGGCCCAAGTGGAGGTTGACCAAAAGGTTGTCCTGGAAACAGAACTGGTGGTGGTGGACGGTCACCACGATTAGGAGGTCCAGCTAATGGAGGTGGCAGGACCTGACCAGGAGGTGGAGGGCCTGGTGGGCCTGGTGGGCCAGGAGGACCTAAAGGTGGACGTGGGGGAGTTTGTCCAGCTAAAATAAGGAAATAAAAAATAAAAATAAAAACAAACAAACAAAATTGAGTGAATAAATACAAAGAAATAAAATATTTCAACACTCTCGCTTTTTTTTATTCTTAAAAACAACAACAAAAAACCAAAAGCGACCCTCACTGAACATCACACAACATATACAAGACATGCACAATCCCACTTTGGGTCCAATAGCTTGGAAAATTTTTAACTTATCTCTAGATACCTGGTATCAATACATACAGATATCTAAGGAGAATAACATCCTGAAAACCAACAACTATCCCCCACCCACCCCGAAACACAACCTGCTTTTGTTACCAAAACCCCCAAAAGTTTACTAAAGCTAAAAAACATTGCATCCTACTTACACCTGCAGCTAGACTTTCATATGGGGCTTAAGATACAATATATACTAAAGATATGGGAAAAGCTGTATTGGAGAAGGTAATATAATTGCAGTATCCAAACCCACTTTCAGGTTCTCATTAGTGGTCTTTCAATTTGACCATGTCCCTTTGACTGCTGATAGACAATCTACTACTGAATGACATTTACTAAAAAATACTTCAGTTGGAAAAAGAACTTCACTGAAGTGCAAACCTAATTGTTTAGCAGGTTTCTTCCATATCAGATAACTGTCTAAACATGAACATTTCCTCTTCAAGTTTCTGGTATTTTAAGAGACAACTAACTGACCTGTCAGTGGACATGAATCAAAGCTCAATTTTTTATCACATGCAAGCTTGTTATACAATGAGAAAATTAGTTACTTTACGGTCTGCAACACAGGCATTCTCACCGCATACAGCAAATCAAAAAATCTGAACTACACTGCTCTAAAGCCAAATCTACTTGCTAACATGATCTACTTTTATCATACTTAAAAAATATGTATATTGACATATTATAAAGAATGCAACCAAACACGTTATCTTGCTATTGAGTTTAGTAAGTACAACTCTCTGTTCGATACCAACAAAAAAACAGTCAAATCCTACAGTCTAGCTATGAACACTGATTATGGCTCATTACTAAATTTCCTTGATCTTTATCATTTCCCAAATAAGTATGCCACATTAAAACAAGAAAACACAAATAAAACTAAAACACCATATATGAAAAATTTTACCTGGGAAAGGTGGTGGTGGCCCTCCTGGCCCTGCTGGTCCAGGGAATCTGTCTCCACCCGGAATGGCACCTGGAAAACGGCCTCGACCTCTATTACTAGGTGGAAATGCTGCTCTTGAGCTTCCTCCTGGGGGACCAGCTTTACCTTCCCCAGACATCTGGCCAGACTGTGTGGCTGCAACAGAGAAGCAGAAGTGTCATTACATCCAAGTAGGCTAAAGAATTTTAACACTTGGTCTAAAGTTTTATGCAGCGCTAAAGCATGAGCACCAACTGGCTCCTTGTACCCAAACCCAATGCACCTGGGGAGGAAAACATGCTTTGCTAAAATATGGCAGTGCTACACTATGCCTCATACTAACAGAAGAGCATCTGGAGACGCTGCCAGTCCTTCCTTCAATGCAGCGCAAAGCCACAGATTGTTAGGACTGGGAACCACAAGACATGGTGCTGAAGTACAACACAGAATATCTCTGCCCCATTCTGTCAGAAACACAGACAGAATTTGGAATTTAGTCCAGTTTGTCTAAAAATGTTAATTGAAATGCACTTGTTTTTTAAAAAAAAAATACATCCAATTACAAGAAACAGCTGGAGATGCTTCTTCAGTTAAGACAAGAATTGCACAAAGCTGCAACCTTTTTTCAGACTGCAGCAGCTCTTTGGTGTATTAAGTGATTTATTTAAAAAAAGATGCAACTCGACTCTTAAGTATTTTATATAGCTATTTTAAACTGTGCAGAAGTTATCAGATGCTGAAAAAAACTCCTGCCATATCACTTTTTCTGCTTTCCAAGACACCACATAAGAAAAGCTTACTTTTCCTTGACTGCATTTCAAATTGACTCAGAAATTGTTTGTTACATGGAGTTACAACAGGATTCTGCCCATGCAATTCTCTTTTAGGCAACAAATCCATCAATTTTTTGGAGGATGCTTCTGATCCCACACCCACAAGGGCAAACCTGAAAGAAAACAAAAAAATGTTACACCATAATTTTTCCATTTCCTGGACATCCTGATGCCTCATGAAAAAGATTACACATAGTAAGCAAAAGAACACTTGAAAACTAGATACAGAAACGGTCTCACAGGCCTTAGTCCAGTTTTCAAAACAGATAAAACAACTTATTCTAGGACATAAGAAAATCAAAGGGCAAGTATAAGATGCATCAAAGTATATCTCAATAAAGGCAGCTTTTTGGTACAGTATCAATACACCACATAATGAATCCATACAACCAAGTTATTGTTAAGCATAGACTGTGTGCTCATTACTACCAAGGCGACAGAAAGGCACATTTATACAATGAAGTTTAGACTGACACTCTAAAATGGGCTCAAGCACTCTCTTTCAACAGCTAATGGAAAATAAAGATGTAAATAAAGATTTAATGAAGAAGATTGGGGGAGTAGTATTTACATTATGAGAAACAACGATGATCACCACCACACTAACAGAAATCTGGGAGTGGTCTTAATGAGGACAGCCAACAAGCTTTAACTCAGAAAATAGTGAGATGCACAATACCATAATAAAAATTTCTGCCTGAAACTTAAGTCATTAGTATGACATTAAATGTCCAATCATTGCTGGATCAATAAGCAAAGATTATCAGTTCACAGATGGATAGCTATGAAAATTGAGATCTCCTTGCCTATTTTCACGCTCCCAAACTTCAGTCCATGTACACACACAGAAAAAACAAATGACAAGTTCTTACCCTTTAGACTGGCCATTAGCACGATTTTCAAAAAATTTTATCTCCAAAATATCATTTACCCCCAGTGAATGAACTGCTTCAGTCAAGTCTTCATCTGTTGTCCACTGAAAAATATTTTCAATATTCAAGTATAAAAACACCAGGCAAAGGGCAACTAAGTTTTTCACGGATTTTTGTGTGTGTGTGTGTGAGACTGATACAGAGGAATACTTTACTCAGCTGTCAATATATTCTGACCTTTGCAGAGTAGTCATTTTTATTTTACAATTCTCAGAAAATTGATTTTTTAATATACATGGTTCCCCATACGCTACATTGCATCAACCCCATTCTCATAGCATACCAGTTATAGCATATCAGAAGTTTGTAATTAAGTAACTTTTGTCTTCTGAAAGTACAATGCTTGAACTGGGCTAAGGAAATAGTATTATTCAATAGTATTGAAATACTGGTACATTTCGCACACCCGATCTATATGTTCTCCCTCTGATTCTATTATTTACACACAAATAACAATTTTAAATATCTTATTAACCAGTGAGGTTAATTAAGCAGTGAGGTCACTGCTTGTGAGGGCTTTGACTAGCGAGAGTTTAGTGAACTACATACTATTTGCCAAAAATAGCAAGATCTACAGACAAAAGAATGGAAACTAGTACATAAAACTATGGTTAGAAACATCTGCTTCCACTTAACCAAACCAACTTGCTGTAACTTCCTATTAATTACTACGTAACGTTTAACAATTTCACTCATATCCAAAAATATATAAATATGCTAATATTTATGGTTTTCTTCCTACTTCTGTAACTCCATCACTCCTTTAAATTTCATATGAGAAGTGTAAGCCAGGCTTTCAAGGTTCTGAACTACTTATCCTGTTTCCCTCAAATCAAAGTTTCTTTTAAAAATTCATATTATTTTCCTGAAAGCTAAACACAAAGAAAACACAACAGCAATACTAAATAAATGCATTTTCTGTGTATAATTCAATTTGTGAAGCCAAAAATAACAGGTACAAATCGCTGAACATTGCCCTAGCTGCTTTAGAAATTCAGACGTTTGACTTGGACGAGTTCAGCTAATTCATGCGCATTTTACTGATTCCATTCATGTCCTTCACAATGGGACAACTGTTAGTGCAACCGCCCCTCTACTTACCTATTAGCTCCTGAAATACTGTAATAACTAATGAAAAAAACACCCGTTCTTTTTCACGTTTAGCACTAGTAAGAAATTAATCAGAAAGGAAAAAAAGGAGAGAATTTTGCATGTGTGGACCTGGAATAATGTGATTTCATGTAAACAGACAAAAGCTCCACTTAATTCAGCTACTGATCAGCTCTTGCACTTTGTTTGCTTCACTGCAATTGATTTGAAAACTCTTTAATGCTAACAAAGGTAATTGTCTTATGGGCGACTGCAGTTCAGTGAGTTATTGTAAACCTGTACTTTTAGGTAGAAGAAATAAGCCTCAAGACAACTAACTGAAAATGGTCATAAGAGTCACTGCCAGTGGAAAAAGCCCTTGGAAAAACGTGAAAAGTAATTTCACGAAAATCCCAGAGAACCTTCCCCTTCCTTTTAAACTAAAAAACTTCAGTAAGAGCTTACTAAAACTTGGATTTGTTCAGTAACTTTAAGGTATCTACAGGCATAAAGTATTTCATAGTTTAAACTCATTGTCTTCTTCCCTTTAGTTCTCTGGAAAGCTTAAAACAGTAGAACAAATATCCCTTTATTACACTTAAAACATGACAGAAACTTTAAAGTTTACATTTACTGAAGATTTTTAAGACATCAGGACAGCTCCAGACAGGCTCACTAAATGTCAGGTAAAAGGATAAAAAAGCCACCAACATAAATAAAAAAAAACCCAAACCAATAACAAAAACAAAACCACCTGCTTTTTTGTGCTCATAATATTTCATACAAAAGGCTGTAAAGCAAAAAAAAAAAAAAAAGTACAAATAGTTACTGTCCATAATTAAAACTCCTGCTTACAACTAGCAGTAAGACACTTACCCAAGTAAGATTTCCAATGTACAAGGCAATTCTCTTTCCAGTATATGTATAGACAACATTTGGTGCAGCTCCTTTACCTACATCATCCCCAACAGATGGTGGGAGAGAATCCATGTAATCACGATCCTCTGGGGCATCTCCATTATTTGCAGATGGAGAAATTACATCATCATATAAATCAATCTGATCATGTCCACCATATTCAGCCTCCTAAAATAAAAAAGACATTTGGTTATATTTAATATTAAACACTCTTAAACTTAATTGAAACAAAAAAGCTGTGATAACTGCCACATTCCACAGACGTGGTAAGTCTGATTCAACACCTACAAAAAATCCCTGCTGAAAAGCTAAATCTCAGTTTCATCCACATAAATCATGTAAAATTCTTCTGACTTATGTTATGTTCTAAACTGCCATGGGAAAGAAAATATTTCTGGCCAGTCTTCCATTGCAATACTTTTGCCCTTGTAATAGAAGCAGAAACCCGAAAATCCACAAGACCCACCTACAGAATAACAAACATTGGAAAGTACAAGTACCATGGTTTTACCCCAGCTGGCAACTAAATACCACAGAACTGCTCACTCACTCCTCCCTCCCCAACTCCCCACTGAGATGGGGAAGAGAATCATAAAAAGGTAAAACCTCTGGGATAAGAGCAGTTTAGTAACTGAAATAAATTACTGTAATTATTGTTATCACCACAATGAGAAAAAAATAACAGAGAGGAATGAAGTTCAAGAAAGACAATACAACTGTTTCACCATCCACTGATCAATGCCCAGCTAGTCCTCAAGCAGTGATCAACCCCTTCCAGCCAGCTCCCACCACTTTATATACTGGGAATGATCTTCTGTCATCTCAGATGCTTTCCGATAATACCACAGGACCCATCAATAAACAAACAAGGTACATTACATCTCATTTCCTGGTAGTTCATTATACTAACATGTTTATTATATTAACATGTGCCTCTTCAGCATGTTACCTCCTTTTCTGATGGCATTCTGAAATCTTTGTCTTCTGGCCAGTCCATGGTCACTTTCAAGACTCCTCAACAACTGGGATTTCATATATGAACTCACTGTGTGATGACTGCAACCCACTTAATCCATGTAGCATCAGGTGCATAATGTGTAGAGAAGGCCTTCCCATTGAACACCCAGCCCACCACTGGCAGTCAGGGTGCCAGGAGGAGCTTGTGCTTCAGCACCAATCACTTCCAAAGTGGCTTGAGCCCCTTGATTAGCTGTCAGTATCTCTTTTCCAGCTGGAGTATATATAGCAGGCCTCAGATCCTCTATATCCCCAATTCCAAAAGCCTAGGGGCTGACTCAAGTCTCCCCTGGTGCTTTTTACCAGAACCTGCAGGTAGGGCCATTCACCCTGGTTGCAGCATAGAGTACATTTTTACATCCTGCCCTGCCCAGATTGGCCCAAGGCTACTGCATGAATTATGTTCTATTTGATTTGTTCAAAAGCTTGTTGTTGCTCAGGGCCTCATTTGAAATAATTCTTCTTCACCTGACACAGATGGCTTACAATCAGACTGCAATTTGAAATGTGCATTCTCCAAAAACCCACAACGCGTAAGAAAGCTTGTTTCTTACTAGCTGATGGAGACATTGCTGCTATTTTGTTGACCACATCTATTGGGACCTCTCAACATCCATTTTATTCCTAAATATTGAATCTCCCATGAAGATCCCTTGATCTCACTTTGCTTTCAGGAAGGATTTGGACTATTTTGTTCCCTTTCTCAAAAACTTCTGCTGCTGTATTGCCCCACATGATTGCATTATCAATGTACTGCGGGTGTTCCAGAGCTTCACCCTATTTCAGTGCAGTCTGGACCAGTCCATGGCAGATGAGGCTGTGTTTCCACACTTGGGTCAGTCAATTCCAGGTGTACTGGACATCCAAATGAAAACAAATAGTGGTCTGCCAAAGGGTCGAGAGAAATGCATTGGCAATATCAATTGTGGCAAACCACTTGGTGGCCTTTGACTACAGTTCGTATTGGAGTTCCACCTTGTCCAGTACAACAGCATCGAGCCAAGGTGTGACTTCATTCAGGCCTAATAGTCCACTGTTAGCCTCCACTCTCCTTTATACTTTCACACTGACCACATGGGGCTGTTAAGGGGTGAACAGGTCTTGCTGATCACTCCTTGACTCTCCAGCTGAATCACAGGAGTCTCGGTTAGTGCAGTGCTGCCACCAGTGCAACACTGTGGTAGCAATCAGCAGCTGTTCTTTGACCTTCAGCAACCCATAACAGAAGGGTCTTCCAAGAGACCAGGTAAAGCAGGCAGCTGCTTAACTTCCTCTGCCCCTCGAACAGCCACCAGTACCATTTGGCATCCTTAAAATACCCTCTCCTGAGATAGTCTATGCCAAGGATTCATGGAGCCTTCAGGCCAGTCACAGTGGGGTGCTTTTGCCACACACTCCCAGTCAGGCTCACTTCAGTCTCCAATACAGACAGTTCTTGGGATCCTACTCTCACTCCAGAAATGGAAATGGATTCTGCCCCTGCACAGCTGAATGGCATTAGGGTACCCTGTGCACCAATGGCTATTAGAGGCTTATACTCCTGCAAGCCTGACATGCCAGGCCACAGCACGCATATCTTCAAGTAAACCTGGCATACAATGATCGCAATGCTCTGTACAAATTTCTGCCATGTAGGTCATGTGTGTTGGACTTCTAGATCTGTGGGTGATTGTGCATCGTCTGGGTAATAATAAATCATCTCTAGCAAGGCTAATTCCCCTCAGATACTGGATACTTGCCTCTATGGTAGCCCACTTGCATGGGTGACATGTAACATCTAACTTGGAGGAATGTCTTTCCTTCACACTCGACAGCAGTTGCCTCCAGAGGCTGAGGACTTATGGCCCTTTTCCACTCACCTTGTCAATCACATTCCCTAGAAGGTGATCCCAGCTGCTTAGTTTCCCTACTCCTTAATTCCAGGCTAGTAGCCCCATTACCCCAGAGTCAGAACAGTCAGATAACGTGCCCACCTGGGCAATGGCTGAAAACTTTATGCATATCCCACAGCTCACTCAGTGGTAGGGATTGAGTGGTTCCCTCTTGTTTTGCCTCTTCCTCCTGTTCTTGTGATGGCCCTGCTTTGCCCTCCTTTACTAAATGAGCTCTTTCATGTCTACTCTGGTGAAAAGGGGTGACTCATACAGGCACAGAGTTGGTCCTCTGGTTCAGCTGCACCACCGATCACCAGGGTCTGAGCAGCTGCAGCACCTGTCACCAAGGTTTGAGTAGCCACAGTGCCTGTCACCGGGTTTGAGTAGCTGCAAGTGGTTGCTTAACCCTAAACAAGACCTGGCACACATTCATGGTTCCTGGCAATAGGGCCATGCTGGTTTCCACACCCCAAGGACATTCAAAATTTTCAAGAGCTATTCTTATAAGCCTGGCAGAGAAGGGGAAGACGTTGGATCATGTCTCCTCCATAGCAGAGTTAACTCTCAGAGGATGAAATGGAAAACGCCTAATTATTAATCCTTTCCAAAAGATGGCTCACAAAGTATGGAAATCACAGCATTGCAGTGTACAAATACCAGACTAGTTTCATGACCAGCAATTCTGTCATATCATAAACCAGTGTTTACAGAATCATTGAATGCTTGGGGTTGGAAAGGACCTCAAAGATCATCTAGTTCCAACCCCCCTGCTATGGACAGAACACCTTCCACTAGGCCAGGTTGCCCATGTTAAAGTACAATACAATAACCTTAGACAAGATCCCATAGGTGATAACACAAGAGGGAGCACACACTGCAAGTAACATGTTATATGATGACACTCAGAACAAGCAGAACAGCTCTGAGAACCTAAAATCAACATTGTGACCAGTGACTATTAAACTAATATAATGAATGCTTATAGCACTTTTGTTTTACACACCTAATTAGATTTTTTGTCATTGCAACACATCAAGACCCACAATGAGTGACAAAAAAGGACTGTTACAGTTTAACCCCAGTTGGCAACTAAGTGCCGCGCAGACATTTGCTCACTCCTCCCGCAACCCCTGTGAAACAGGGGAGGAGAATCAGTAAAAAGGTAAAACCTGTATGTTGAGACATTTTACAATTTAGTAAAATATTAAAATAATAATGGTGATGATGAAAGGGGAGACAGAAAAGACAGGAATAATGCACAAGAGAGACAAGTCATGCACAGCACAACTGCTCATCACCTGCTGACCAATGCCCAGCCAGTTCCCAAGCATCAACAGTATGGAATACGCCTTTAGCCATTTCAGGCCAGGTCTCCTGGCTATGCTCCCTCCTAGCTTCTTGTGCAGGTCCTCACTGACAGAGCATGAGACACTGAAAAGTCTCTGATCCAGAGTGAATGTTACTTGGGAGCAACAACTCCAAAATGCAGTACAGTGCCAGCAACTAGAAAGGAAATTAAGCCTACCCCATGAAAACAAGCAATGGGCAAAGTAAGGCTATCACCCACTCTCTCAAAAGAAATTTTTTTTTCCACTGAAACATTTGGTATAGTGAACAGACCGAGCTGCTACTGACAAACAAAACATTCTAACTTTTAGACTTCTACTGGATTCCTAACTTCATTTTTTTTTCTGTTTCATTTCATTAAATTTAATAAACCCAGGGGTTTGTTTATTAAACATTTATTTATTCATGGGATACAGAGGGGACTATTCTATAGCATCACTGCTACCCCTGGAAAATTTTGGTTCAGAAAAGCATCTGTGGGTTTGGAGTGAATTACCCCCTTTTCCCTTGGATTAGTACATGTTCTAGCACAGTTCTGGCCAACTGAAATAGATTCCTTTCAGAGGCAAGGGAAATGAGTTTCTTTCCAGAAGCTCTGCTTCATGTGTTCAACAACTGCATCCTACCTAAATGGGAACAGACACGTCAAGATCAATCTGTGGTCCTCCAGATAGCTTTGAATTCTAAGTGTGGTAGGAATATTTGGTCCAAAAGACCAGACTAAATTAAATCTGAAGTAGACCACGCAAACAGTGTGTTAGGTAGCTGGAGCTTCAATGCCTCAATCTGCTGATGTGCTACTAAAAAGCTATATTACCTTTTTATTATAGAGACAGCTGTTCTGTCATCACCAAAGACAGACAATTAAGAGAAAAGTAAAACATTGGCTGTAAATGATAAAAAATGCCTTCAGAAAAACATGCAACAGTAGTTTTTTTTAAACCTAACATAACCTTACTCAGTTGGATTATTTAATTCCAATGAAGCTGGTTATTGTACATTTACATTAAGGAGCTATTTTTAAAACAAATACTTTTTGATACTTGTTATTTTTCATCTTACAGTTACTGATGATATTTAACAGTGATCAATCCCACAACGGAATACTGCTACCCCTTTTCACTGTCCTAGCAATCACTTATGACAGAGTAACCCAATCTCTGAGAGAGAGGCCACATCTAAATGTCTACTGACAGGAAGGCAATAACTTCTCAGTGTAAAACAGTGGTCTGACAAGGCTTCAGACAGTCTAGCAGTGTTTAGTGTTAACCTTCAGCCTTTATATTTACTTTCGCAGTTTGCTAGGCCAACATGCTAGGCCTGCAGAGGGTTCCTGGACTCTTAAACACTGCTCCAGAACAGAAATTGCCTCACCAGGTTTTGGTATCAGAGATATTTCAACACCCATTATTAACTTGTATCTAGAAACCTACACAAGCATCCTAGATAGAAGAGTTCAAAGTACCAGATATGGCAGCTAGAGAAAACCAAGCTGGATTCCACAAAAAAGCAGGCTGGAAAGCTAGCAATCTTTGTTGTAAACCCAATATATCCACAACATCATCAGATGATCCACTCTCTTGAAGATATGAAAATATATCAACTGCTGCAGCTCATACAGAGAGAATATAATTAAAACAATATTAGTAAACCCCCCCCCCCAATAAACAGGTAAGCTAAGTTTCAGCATTGTCAATCAAGTAGATTTAATCCTCAGTAAACTGTACTGTCCCAATACACTCTGAACTTCAACAGAAAATCTCTCATTCTTAAAGTAAGCTTATCACCATTAAATTAAGGGTTTCATATTTCACCTAGTCTGTCTGGTTCTCAGTCTGATTCCTCCTATCACCATAGCTAATGAAAGCAGATTCATAGAACTGCCTGGGACAGGCCTAAACATGACATCTCACAGCAAGATTAAGGTTGATGTCACAAAGAAATGCAATTCTAGTCACCTCTGTGTATGAATGATGACTTCAGGGAAGTATAATTTAGTCTTCGTAGACAGATCCAAACAGGCAACCAACACTCTTACAGCAGATGTATGCATACTAACCTATCTCTCTGATGTCAGCATTGCTAAAATACCAAAGTAGGCAGCAGTCCACAGCTCTGTTGCACTTCTCTAGCTGGAAGAAACTCCTCTGAAACAGATCAAGTTTGTATCACGTAGCTTCTCAAGTCACCATCAATGGAGGGAGAGAACTATCGGGGCAGCACAATCTGCCTGTAATTGGCGACAGAGAGAAGGCCAGGCAGGGCAGAAAAAGCGCCCAGTAGCATCACTGTCTTAATTTAAATCAATAAAGACACAACAGAAAACCTCGTATTGTTCACTATAATCTCTTCCTACATCCTGCTGATTTGGCAGCCGGCATGGAATTAATTCAGTTACCAGTCTGCCAACAAGGTGTGTGCTTAGATGATTAAGAATGATCAGAACCAAGTGCAAGAGTAGATGGAAGAGAGGTGTCATTATTGATGTTACAAAAGACCCAACAAACCCTTCTCCTTCATACATGTTCCATGGAAATTTATTTAAGCACACCCTTTCTTCCTAGATGCAGAAAAGTAAGGAAAAAAAAACCAGGAAGAGTTACTTCTCTTGTCGTAGCTACTTAAACAAATGCTCTGCCTGTACCAGGAACCAGTTTTGACCTCTTCTGACTTCCTTAGTTACAAGGAGGACCTCGAGCCTGAAGAAGAATTATTTCTTCTTACTTACAGCAATTCACAATCTTGCAGATAAACATGCTAAGAAACAAAGTGAACAGTGCTATTCTAGACCTCTCTGCAACCAAACAAGATTAGTGATACATTTCCAAAGCCTGTGTTTTAACAAGACCACAGCCTGAAACACTGTATTATTTTTTCTTGAAAATCAGGACTGAAATTTCAGATTCTGTGCTAAGTGAATGAAGAGATATATTCAAGCCAGACTAGCCGTTACACTTCCAGTTACTATGGCCTTCCTCAATATTTTGTGTTTTAATTGCTATTTGTAGTGTTTTGCAACATTCCAATATGAAAGCACAGAGAACTTCACATCATGTCCAGAAGGCACAAGCTAAACATGTAATTTCTTTTCAGAATTTAGCAGCAATACTCCTCTGATTTGCAGAGAATTGTTCACTTCCTTTACAAATGCGGTTTTAGAATGGCTTTTGATATTGTTAAGCAAAATTTCTTCGAGCTGTAAATATGACTCTTAGACTTGCCTTTTCTGAACAACTCTGTTCAATTTAAGAGTTAAATACTCACACCTCCAAAAAGACATTTAAAAAAAATCAGTGAAGTAAATAAAATGTAATGGAAAAAACTTACTGTTATTTTTTAGGGGGGAAAAATGAAGAAAAACTAAATTAGCCAGCTTTTTTCACTCAACTTACAATATTTGTAGTCAAAAGCACTAAAGACATGTTAGTTTCCTGACTTTTAAAAATAAGAAAAGTTTGTAGGTCCTGAAGAATAACAAGATGAAATGATAAAAATCTTGCTGGTCTGGATTAGCTGTATGAAAACACCAACTGGAACCTTAACAAAAAATAAGCCATTTTGTATTTCTAAAATAGCACACTGCCTATGGCAGGAACATCCACCACAGTATACAAGTCTGCTACATCATGAGACTCATGTTTACTCTCCAGGCCCAAATGCTCTTCGTTCTACAACTAGCACAGCACCAAAATTTAAGCAACTTGATCCCTTGTAACTAAGTTACAAAGTAATTACAGAGTTACCAAGAATAACTGAAAATTCACAAATAGTCAGAAGTGTAAATCAACCATAGGTAGTATCACTATTCACATTAGAACAAAGTGAATGGCTGTCAGATAAGAAAGTCTCAAGTCTTCTTTGTCGTTTGATATTTACAAATATATAGAAATTATCTCTTCCCTCGGTCTCTTTCACCAGAACTGACAAAATACGTATGCCATAATGTACTGTGCATACATCTTACAATGCTGGTCTGCCAGCTTATGTTTTTTATGATCAGGATAGCCCTCCTGACTAGAAATTTATTGCAAGACAATGTGTCCATCCCCTCCTATGATATGAAACTGTCTTTCAAACATAGACTGTTTTTAATAACCAACTTTAATTGGCCACTAAATGCTAGCCTTTATTATTTATTACACCAGAAAAATTCCTCTGCTACAGACCAGACAAGAGTAACTAACACATTCCAAAGATACTGTAGTAGCCACAGGGTTTTCAGATAATTAAGACTCTCAGCTGCCTATTCCATCTCAATCCCTTTTATTATCCAGTTACAAAGTCAAAACTTTCATTGCTAATTTGTTAGCATTTAAATATCAAACTATAACACTACAGGCATGTTTAGATATATCCACAATGCAACTATTCAAGTTTACTCTTTAAGAGTATAAACAAAGCAAGCACTTTTTCCACAGCCTTAAAATAAGATATCCTTAAATTCTTTTGCATCCTTTTCTTAGTCAGAAAGATTTTTGTAAGTATATATGTGCATACAAAAAGTTTTTTACTGTTTAAATACATGCATGAACGCACATGGGGGAAAAAACCCCACAAGCTTAGGAAACGCGAAGCTGATCAGAACATCAGAGAACTCAGAAATACATGGTCAAATCCTCACAACTCAAGAAAGCAACCTTCTTTGCTGGCCAGAATTGGAGGCAGCCTCAAGTCAGATGCAAACTGGCCTCATGCACATGCTCCTTATTATATCAATATCATGCAGATACTCTAGGTAAATGTGTACAAAACCACACCCTAATATTTGCTAAAGCACCCCCAATCCGCTGGGTCTTCTGCCATGGAGAGAATGCCAGTCTCAGTCATTTGTATGCAGATAGTTCTCATGGGCAGAAGAGATCCCTTCTTCTTGAAAAGCAAGATGTGTAACATCTAGGCAGATGCTCAAAGTAAAGTATGACATGCAATACCTATTTCTTACAAGTCATAAGCAATGTACACAGAAAGTATTACATTTAGGAAACCGTCACCTAAAAATAAGACTTTAAACAAATAGAAAAGACGACTGGATAGGGAAGCCACGTTAGAAGAACAAAGTGAAAAATGACTCAACTAAGTTCTCAAAGAAAGAGAGAAAAAAAGAAAGCACAATTTAAAAAAAAAATTTGGTCAGAGCCAAACTGACTAAAACTGTAAGCCCAAGGACAAAGAATATGATTATGATGAACAGTATGTTAATAAAAGAGTAAGAGGCAACGCTGACAGGCATAGCTTTGATGAGCTCCAGATGGAATAGGAAAGACACATTTTCACTAAAAAGATCTGATGTCAAGTCAGTCAGCTCATTGCAACCAACACTAAATACAAATCAAAGCAGTACAGTTGTCATCCATCTTACCCAGCTTGTAAACTCATGGCTCTGTGGTTTTTATTTCACCCTTTTAACCTGTGGTTCCTTTAGCACTAATCAAGCAGAACATCTCTTCCCTCCTTCCCCTCGGAAAAAAGGCATTAAAATATCCCAGAATAGCCTTAAGGATGAATACCTCGAGGCCCAAAACAACCAAGGGAAGCTTATCCGGTCACAAGTCCTAAAAGAAGCATTTACTACAGATAGAAACAAAAGTTTTGTCCCAGCTTGGGTGTAAGTAGTTATATACTGCACCCAGAAGAACAGCAAAGCTACACAGCATGTTTTCCAGTTCCTGCTACCACCAAAACCAGTGGAAAGAGTTCCTACAGTACAACTCAAAGAAATATAAGTAAGTTACATTAATGTAGCACAACACAATCAAAAAACAATAGTTTACACATATAGCAAATTTTCCTTTACAAATATAGTTTTCTGTAAAATGTTCCCTATATAATAATGCAAATCACTTCCTCCCTGTTTCTTAACTGTTATCTTCACCCATCCACACGTATAGAGAACTATGTTCCAACTTATCAATTTAAGCTGCTAGCTTCAAATTAGAAACAGTAATTCATGAAGTTTCTAGAGGACTTATTGTAACTATGTCAGAATTCAGAGGTGGTAACTAATACAGCAACAACTCGCCTTCTTTCATATTTGACAGAAGCAAATGGGAAAAGGCAGAGGTGTCAATCTTTCACAGTAAAACTTCTGTCTCAGGACCTCCTCAGTTCAACAATATTACTTTAAACAGGAAGTCATGAAAATGAAATTTGGAAAAGAACAAACAGCAATTTTTTGGGGGGTGTGAAACAAACAAAACCACACAAGAAAACCCCCAAAGCAAGCAAACAAAACCCCCACAGCCAAGCTGATGGAAAAGGGGCACTAGCCTCCTCCCACCTTTCTGCCCTGTATTTTGGAAGGTTCACAATTTGAAGCAACAAATTGCATAAATGCAAACCCAGCAGAAGAGCAACTGGGGCAAATACAGTGAAAAAAAGTAAAAGGGTTTCCGGCCTCCTAGAATAGGCAAAACTAAATAACCGCAAACTCTCTTCATCTGTGCCATCAGGGCTATAGAGAATATCATTATTAACGACAACCTGAGTAGACCAGGACCGTGCAAGTGAAATTAATCATCCCCATCACTTTTGTTCTGGCAGTGTCTGTCTGCACTATATTTAAAGCACAGAAGCATTCTACTCTGAGGGCTTCTGCACACATGAATTTACAAACACTACCACATTCAAATGAGGGTTTTTTCTCTGAAAAACTAGATTTGTTATTTGTGTCAGTTTTACCTAGAATTGATTTAAACAAACCCAAGTTATTACAGAATCTCAAGATTTATTCTCCTGCTGAACAGTATTTGACCTAGGGTTCATTCCCATCTAAATTCGAGTAACAGGTCTTCACTTTCAAGGGAGAAACCTTCGCATGCAGACGGACTAAGAGCAAATCAGTACTCTTCATCGTTTCCTCTTGGTGTGGCATTCTTTTATAGTATACCTTTACGAGATTACTAATACTTCGAATTACTGTATCAATAAATTCTAAAGAATTAAAGTCGTCTGAGAGAGCTACAAGTTACTATTCGAATTACCTGTGGATTCCACACCCTATTACCTAAGGGTTACCCGTTCTTCCTAGGGCAGGCAGGCATATAGCTGTGCACCAAGTGCGTGAAAATGCAGTTGTTCCCCGTTATTTATGCCCTAGGGCAGAGACAAAGCAATCTAGGGCAACACAATCTGGCGAAGTGCAGGGCTCGCTAACAGGACAGATGGTATGTGAAATTCATATAAACATCGAGTTTCGGCAACAAAGTTGGCACATGACTTTTTGGGAAAGATGAGGGGTAAAAAAAAGAAGTACTAGAAAAGTGGACTACTTATACTGCAGAGTTGTTTCATCCACACTTCCTCAACAAAATACGAGCTCATTCTCTAAGAAAGGCTTGTGCAACTTTTTAAACTGTAAGATAACAAAGAACTGGGGAGGAAAAAAAAAAAGAAAAACACAGCAAAACAACCAACACAACCAAACCACAAAAAGCAAGATAGTTTCTCCAGTGCCACGGGATAANGGCCGCGCCTACCTGGTTGAACTCCTCGCCCACGTCGGCGTAGATGTCGATGTGGTCCACGCCGTCCGCCATGGTCCTGCCCGGGGCCGCCGCCAGCCGCGCCCGGCTCCCGAGCCGCCGCCGCCGGGAGGGGAGGGGAGGGGACGGCAGGGAGCGGGAGGCGGAGCGCGGCGGAGGGAGCGGAGCGGGGCAGAGCGGCACGGCACGTCACTTCCGGGGGGGCGGCCCGACTTCCGCCCGCGCCGCGGGGCCTGCACTGGCCACAGCACCGATCCCCGATCCCCGATCCCCGATCCCCGCCGGCAGGAGGAGCACTAGCGACAAGTGTAGAGCTGCTCTTTTCATTCCCTGTTAAGGGGGTTTGGTTTGGGGNGCAAAACAACCAACACAACCAAACCACAAAAAGCAAGATAGTTTCTCCAGTGCCACGGGATAAAGCTGCTCTGGTTCCGCCTCCCCCGCAAAGCGCGGCCGGGCAGCAGCCGCGGCTGGGCGGCCTTTTGATTCCTCTGCGAACAATGGCAGCGCTTCCCCCCGCAGGGCCGCTCTGCACACCGCATCCGGCAGGGTCCGGCCGCGCAGCCGGCGCGGGAGAGCCCTCTGGGGCGGCCCCCGAGAAGGGAGGGAGGAAGGGAAGGCGGAGGCGGGGAGGAAGGCAGGGAGAAAAGCGGGCAGGGAGGGAGGCAGGGCAGGCGCTGGGCCCGGCGCGCCCAGCCCGCAGCAGCGGCCCCTCGGCCCGGCCGGGCGCGCTGCCCCNTTAGGTTTTTGGGTTTGTGCGCGTGTTTTTTGTGATGCATTCGGAGCTGCTAGGGTTGCAAGGACAGCTTCAAATAAATGTTGAGTACGCGTGTTACCCAGACCTATGTTCAAGCTCCAGGTGATTTTTAAAAAAACAGCATCTCGTGAAACATGAAGTGCAGCGTACATAATCCTTCACATAATTATATTTCGCTTTGTACATGATGTTGGACATCCGAAAATAAAGCTGTCAGTATGAAGATTGTGTTTCTCAGACTGAATTAAAATAATGTAAAAATATCACTGTGAGAAAAATCTCCTTTATTCAATTTAGTTAGGATTTAGTTAGGATACAAATAATCCGTGAGATAAATGAGATAAAGAAGTTTAGCAGAAAAAGAAAACCTGTTTTAGCATGTGCTGGGTGCCCTGGCCACGGAGGTCCAAAAAGCACACCCCCACCCCAAAAATCACGGTTATGTGTTCTCAGAGTCCCGCCTTGTTAGTATAATTAGAGGAGTTGGCCTCTTCTTCTGATTGGATTTGACATGCTCCCCTGTGCAGGGAGACGGGATCTCCTGGTCAAGATGACCACTTTCCTCTGCACACAAAGGATTTGCCATGTGGCGGGGGCCCTTCCAGCCATATCTCTATCTATTTTCATAATTCCCGAATGCAAATTGTCCCTGGCACCAGTTCCAGACAGGACCTGGTACCTTACAACTCCCACGGTATGCCTAAAGAAAATAATTCCTGAGTTAATGAAGTATTTGCTTGTAATAAAACCATATTTTTTATTCCCCACAATAACTACAGTGAATAAAAATGCCACTATTTTTAGCTTGACTCAAAATGTCTATTTTTATGACTGGGAATATTTCACCGTTCCTGGGTCAGCATCCAAACTGTCCCGACTTCATGTGGCATCCAGGGCTTGTGTGCAGACCATTCCTGTCTACATCACTATCCCTACATTGAAGTTTCCATTAAAAAGAAGTATTAAGAAACCAGAAAAGAGCTAGAAAATCAGAGATCCCAAACAAAGGTTATGTTGTGAGGTGCACCTGCTGGCAGTCTAGGTCTATGTTAGCTGTGGAGACACCTGGCTTATTCCTGGAGTTCTTATCCAACTTGTGACACGTTAAATTTATTAGCTGCAGATCTCTTGTGTCATTCCTGTTGTTAATTCTGAAAGACAGAAACACTGTAATTGAGGCTTTTTTCAACTCTGTTGAAGTCTCCTGGTTAGAAGATGTTGTCAACGCTTTGGAAAAGCTCAGGGTATCACCTAAAAAAACCCCAACCAACCCACAACATTTTAGAGATGATAGGAATAAAGAAACAAAAAGTCTTAATTTGTGTGTTGGTTGCAATTATGATTTACAGTACTGTATTTGATCACAGCTTAAAAGTACATGTTAACATCTGTGAATGTGCAAATCATTGGTGAATGAAATGATTGATTGGTTCTGCAAGCAAGATTGACTTTTCTTCTGGATTTCTTGGGCTCCATACAGTTACTGCTAAAGTATTGAGATCTAATTGGGTTCATATATTTGCTTAATGAAGAACTGATAGAGTGACTAGCCTTCTGCAGAACAAAATGAAGCACTGTGACAGTTAACACTTCTGGCCTAACACTAAATAAAGTTACTGAAATCAAGAAAACTTAGCCCTTGCTAATGATCAGATAAACATTCAGAGGAGATAATAAGTTGTGTGCAGCTGAATGTTTTATATATGCCTGTATATTATGCGTAGATAGTAATGATGTTTAAAAAGGCTAGGAAATTAAATATGAATTAAAAAGTCATTATCATCACCTCAGAAACCATTGGAGGGATTACCACTAGCATTTGAAGACCCCACCGAGGGCCTTTGATGAGGCAGGAGAAAACATCAGCCCCTGCTTTGCTCTTTAAAGTAATGAAGGGTGATCAATGCAGCCTTGGACCTCCCTACACTATGTTTTGTTCTCAGGGGGCTTTTCAACTTTGGAGCCTTTCTAAAGAGTTTGACTTGCTAGATTTAGTGTCCACAGCCATTTGCAGAATAGGCTATGATAGTTTTTGTTCTTGTATGCATATTACTAAGCAAATTCTGTAAAGAGTGTAGGAGACAATATTATGCAAGCTGTTCTATTTATTTTCTGTTGTGTTTTCACTCTTTTCATGAGTAGACTTTCTAAATATGTCTTCATCTTCCTTGTGGTCATCAATAGCTTCTTTGTGAAATACTGTGTCTCCATGAAGCAACTTCAGAATTGATCCACTGCAGTGAAAATATTAATGCTTTATGTTTTGTAGGCATTGAAATTATTTAGACCATATATTGGCTTCCTTCAAGTAAAATTTAGAAGGCTGAGGTGAAGCAGGGGATGAAATAAAAATGTGGTCATGTGAGAAAGGGTTATAAGCAGTACAACTTGGTTTTGGAATAGAGTCCCTGTAACTTTTCTTGGGGACAGCAAGAGCCACTGGTCATGAAATAATTGCACACCTTCCAAATCCGGAGCCCACCATGGGAACAAATGGCAGCAGATAAGCTGGTGTCTTCCATCGGTTTTTCCTTCACACTGTGGGATATTCTTTCATTTGGCAACAACAGCTGGGCTTCCCTTGATACCAAAAGCAGGGAGGAAAAGAGACAACAGTAGTGGCTCTACATAAGAAAGTAGCCTGTAAGTTAAGTCCCTATTTCTCATGGATCCACAGGGTCCTATTTATTTGTATATTGTTCCTTTGGTCTCTCGTGCTGCAAATGATGCAAATTCAAGTATAATTCTCATTTTGAACATAAAAGCAGCAGCTGATGCCCTGAGGACCTTGTGCTGCATGTCCTTGTAGTCTAGAGACCTCTCAAAATCTTTTCAGAGCCTTTTCTACTAGGATGGTCCTGCTGCAAGACAAAGGAGAGGAGAATGCTTTTCCAACCCCTTCGCATTGTACATGATTACCTCAAAATACCTTTAAATATATTGCTTTAGATAAGAGTGACAAAACCAGTTTCAATATAGTGGTGTTTTTAAACATCAATTATTTTTGCTAATATCAACACAGCAAAAATACATATTTATATTTTTAAGAAAAAATTAAGTAAAATTTCCCTAAGGAATCAGGACTGAGAATGGTAAAGGAATTTTCAAATGGACTTTTATTTCAGTATCAGAGTAGACTGTTCATGTGGTAATGCTACAGACAACAAGGTGAAAAGACAAGATGTAAAATTGCTGTGCTAAACAGGATAGTATTCAGAAGTAGCCTCAGCTTAGTTGAGAACTGCAATGTATGTTTTGCTGTATAAACTTAGGTCCTAGCTATGTTAGTCCAAATGCATTGAGTATGTTTTGTTTGTTTTGTTGTAGTTTTGAAGGTTTTGGTCTTTCCAAAGCTGCCTGCAGCCACTCTGCATGCTCTTTTATTGTTTTTCTCCCAGTAAAATAACCCAAATGGTAAAAGTCTGTATACTCTACACTGTAAGAAATCAGAAATCATCTTTTCCACCGAAATGCCTCAGTTTATAAAATTGCGTAGACAAGAACTAAGAAGAAACATATTCTAAATGAGGTGGCAAATAAGCACAAATCTGCATAATTGCTTTCAGAGGCCAAAATATCAAGTTTTATTAACTCTAACTGCAGGCTGACAAGAAAAGAGGCAATCATGTTCACATTCCCTGACAAAGGTAGCAACAGCCTGTGCTGGGAAAGAGGGAATATTACCTCATCTTTTGTTTGCAAATCACGGTTAGATTGGATTAAATGTAACATGAAACTGGATCCAAAGGGCATCTACAAGAACTCCTACTGACATAGCTATTGTAGGAAAATAGCTGGCATTATTCATCACTTGCCCAGGGTTGTCTTTTTATAGGTATTCAATTATTCTGGGCTCATACATGTGAGCATAGTGTTCCATCTCCCCCCCTCTACTGCCTGTCAGTCTGCTTATTCTCTTGGTTCAGCTGTTCACACTCTGGTTCAGAGCCAGGTTGAAAATTATGGTTAATTAGGATATGATTTACAAATGGCATGGATATTCTAACCCTCAAGCAGGAAGGTGTATTAGAGAAGGAAAATGCAGTGCAAGAGGTGATAATAAATTCAATTGCCCCGCTTTCATGGGTTGCTAATCAAAAGGTTCAGTTACCTTCAGAAAAAGTATGGAATTGAATTTTCAACCTTATATCACATCCTAATTTTTTTGATAGCTTCTCTTTCCCTTGTTTTAAAAACCTTTCTCAAAATTTCGTTTTTACCCTTAAGATCAGATGGTGCGGCAAGTCCTAACCCCTATCCCACTGCTAGGATTGCAGCAGAAGGGCTCAGTGTCCCGTTTGTACCACTGAGATTTTCAGGAGTGGCTGCACCAAGCAACTCTGCAGAACTGCAGTGAGGAACAGGGATCACTCTCATCTGCAGCTCTCCTAGGGACCATCCGCCTGCAAAAACAGTGGAAAGGAATGGAGGGTCAGGGTTTTCCTCCAACAATCCCTAAGAGTGCCCAGGGTATGCAAAGATAACCAGCGGGTTTGGTCTTGAGGATACTGCAGAATAAATAACCAGTGTAAGTCCTGTGGCAGCTTCTTGCTGCCCTACAGTTCAGGGACTCACCCCAGAAAAGGAGCCATCAACTGCTGTCCACACCATAAATCACAAGTATGTGTGCACTGATTACAGCTGTTACAGGAGAGATGGTTTAGATTTAAATGCCACAAAGGGGGGAAGCAAATAAGGAAAAAGTGAATCGATGAAAGCCACGTGCACTAGTGAGCTGACACCACCAGGCTTACTGTCAGAATACTTGTCTGTCATACAGCCAAGTTGTGGCTTTCAAGGCCATTCTGAAGGAGTCCTTCAGCATTGTTTTCATGGGTCTAAGTAGAACATGCATTTGCTGTTAACAGCTTAGTGACAGAAAAGTACTCTTTATTCTCAACAAGGTTATTTCTTTAGAAATTTTAAGGGTCTCTTAGGAATGAGTACTGTTCATATGTAATAATTAACTTCTGCTTCGTAAGGTCTTGTGCTGAATTAGTTCTAGCCCAGCTTAATTTTGTGTTACAGAAAATACACAAAACATTCACAAATGTTTGCATTTTTCCAACAACTTAAATCTAAGTTTGTGATATAATTTAGGTAAGAATACCATGGTATTTATTTTCATCAAATTTGGGCTCAAATTTGCCAAAGCAGCCATTGCATTTGTGATAATCTGACATCTAGAGTGCCAGTCACTGCAGCATTAGCAATAGCCAGTAAACACTGATGACATTTAGCATCTCTGTGTATTTGAGTTGCTCTGGATGAATGGGCATTTAAAAAAAACATTGATTTTCTCTTCCTGTGGGTTTGAGTCATAAGAAATCACCACTAAAAAAAAAAAAGAAAAAAACTACAAAATTTCAGAAATATTGAAGAACTCCTCAATCAATGATAACGATCACAGAAAACCCCATCTCATTTGACTAATTTAGAGTGGAAGTAACTAAGTATAAACTCCTGTTTTGTGCTTGGGATAACTGAAGATGGCAAAATAGGAGAACAGATGGGCATCTATGAGAATCATTAGAAGAAATATCTCATGCTAATATTAATGTGATACTGTATTGCAAGAGAAAAGGAACGGTATCTATGACTGTAAATTTGAGGTTTACATGTGTCTTTTCCTTTTGCTTGTTTTCAAATAGAAATATGTATTTGTTATTATGAACTAAGCACATATGTATGAGGAACAATTGTATCTGTGTTTCAGGTAGAAGTCATGTCTCTGTCAGGTATTTTGCATTGAACTAAAAATCAGACATTAAAGAATTAAAAAAAAAGGAACACAAGAGAGATCAGAAAATGTGGGGTTCACCGGCAAGATATAAAATGGCTCTAATGGCTGTTTCTATGGCAACTAAAAATGAATGGCTGTGAAGCTAAACTGGGTTGTGGGGTTTTGTTTTGGTTTTGGTTTTTTTAGCAGGGACAGTAATGTTGCTGTCTACTGGCACACACTACAACTAATGTTCTCTGCCCCAGACTTCACCGTGTAGACATTCAGTATCACCATCATATAATTTCACACAGATGAACCACAACAACTTTTACTGACAGGGACTGGGTCCCTGACAGAGTCTCAACTGCTCTGCCCTAAGCACTAAACTAGAGCCCTGATCTGTTTATTTTCTGAACTGAAGCCCACTAGTGCTCCTCTCTTACATATGCCAAAGCCAACTCACCAGTTTTTCACTCCTTGGAATCACATACCCTTTCATTAAGAGGAGTTTATTACACATCATTGCTGTGAGATTCACAGTGTCCTTCCAAGACCAGTTGAAGTCCTCCAACACTGAAGTGGAGGCTGCCACTGGAGGACGGGAAGCTGTGCTTCTGAAACCCCTTCTCCTGCCTGTACCTCCCTTCTGCGTGTTGGCAGGTTCAATCCAGAATGTCCCTGACTGGGCAGGATGGATATGACTCTGTCGATTCTGATTCCCTCTGTCCTACACAGTCCCCACTCACCAGTGCCCTTCCTGCCCATGTTAATGCTTGCAACACATGCTCTCTGCTTCATGCAATAAAAAACCTCTCCTGGTAAGATGCAACACGGCCATCTCATTCTGTCAGACTCTTTGAACTGAGAAGCGGCAGACAAAAGAGTAACTATGGTTTGGGTCCACACTTGCGCTATGTGTGAACTGTATAAGGCCAAGGGCCGGGGAGGAAGAAACCATTCTCTGGAAGTAACTGGCTGTAAAGAAAGTCACTGCAAGTCCCTCTGCACTGCTTGGCACTCCTTGAATTAGCAATAAAGTCCTAACTTGTGTAAACTGTGGTGAACTGGGTCAGAGCAGTGATCTGGCTCGAAATGACCATGGTCAAAAGAATAAAGCTGGCATGAGGCTGTAGGAGCCTTTGTGTGAGCAGATGGGAGTGGTGGGACTGTGCATGCAAGGGTTGGGGAAGCACAGGGTGATCCCTTTCAGTGGTAATTCTGGTTTATGCCAGTTCCAAACAACTGTGGAAATAAGGCCTTGCTTAACACCTTAGCTTGTTTTTTATTTTGTTAATGTTTTGTTGTTGTTTTTTCCACAAAAAGTTCTGGTGCTCTATCCAGTGAAAAAGAGCTTGTTTTCATTTTGGTTTTGGTTTTGGGTTTTCTTTCCCTAGCTATATGTGCTATGAATGTGTTGAAAAAAGGGCTTCCAAAGAGGAGCACTTTCAAGGTGTAACATATTTTCACATCAGCTTACTATAATGCCCATTGTCAAACTCAACTGGCCAATACAGAATTAAATCCATAGGAAGCCTCATCTGGGACACAAATTACTCACCCCAATCTTTATATGAGATGACCTCTGAGTGAAATACAATATCATATGTTTTGTTAAGGTTTGTTTTCCACTGCTCAATAAAACTTCCCAGAGGGGAATTACTTACAATACAAGCAAAAAGGAGGGGGGGTGTGCAATGCAGCTCACCGGAAAGAGGGGTTTAACCAGCTGTAAATCTCCACTGCCTTTGCAGTGCAACCACCAGCTGCAAAAAAGGCCTGAGGAATGAGCAGAAAGGGCAGGCTAGTTTGAAAAGTAGCTAGCAGGAAAAGAGACCCCTGCCAATCTAAGACACAAGACAGTATAGTATTGTATTTAATTTGATGTTCAGTGATGCAACCAGGTGCATTTTAGATGTGAATTCTCCTGATTTTACTTGGAAACAAAGGTTTTGAGGAAAATCTGCAGGTTCAGTAAATTAGTGGATATGATCTGGAGTAGGAACAGAAATCATAGACTACAAAACCTCACTAACTTTTCAGGTAATGGTTTCTTTCTTTGCATTTAGAAACCTGAAGCCTGATACAGAAATAGTGCTAACACTTTTTACTTCATAGTGATATGTGATGTAGTTACACATTTGCATCATAGAGTCTCTGGAGCAGAATTAATTCTGGTTTAACAAACATGTAGAAAAATGAGATGATTGCATATTCTTAACTACTCTGTAGGGCTGTCCAGGCTGCAGCAGCACAATGAACATGTGGGGTGCAAAATGGTGAGCTGTCCCTGTCCTAAGAGCTGGTTATGTCCCAGTCATGAGAGCAACATGCTGGAAGGATCTCTGAAGGCTACTCCATATCTGTCTTTACCTTGCTTGAATTGGGGGAACTATCTCTGTCCCTTCAGCATGTTTCAGTTATCTACAAAAAGACAGGGTTTTCATGCCCAGTTCTGTATTTGAGATTGCAATGTTAATGTCCTGTGATATTTTATATATGTTTATTGTACTGAGGCCATGGATTTTCCATGTCTGGAAATCTATAACTTTGCATCCCTGCTCTACCAGATGCACACAAAATTCAACTCTGTGGCATCTTTTTGGAGAGGGAGGTAGTTAAGATTAGCAAAAAGAACATTTAATAGAGCAGAGTACAGAAAAAAGCCTTATTGCAACAGAATGGGTTCATCCCTTGGTTATCGTCTTCAGCATCTACACTCTTAAAAATTCTAAAAGAAGCTGTGAAATCTCCAAACCTGCCATGTATCAGAAAAGCCAGCAGCAGGAAAATTTCCTTCCAACTTCAGTATCTAAAGACCGGCTTTTTTGGCCATCCTGAACTCTGAAGTAAGAGTTATACACCCTCAAAAAGTCTTCGTTATAGTTTGTGGGTCTGTCTGATTTCCTAAAAGTGTGTTCTAACTGTACTGTTTTAACTCTGAATATCCCTTCCATTTATATTCATATCTGATACAATTTTTAGTGCTTTTAAACTCAGAGCTTGATTTGATTACAGTTACAGTGAAATGTAGTTGAAAAATAAACTCAGAAGACAGAAATTTTATAATAGATCTGGACTCTGTGTCTGTTAGTACAGTAGATGGCACTATAACTTAAGTCAAATGAGCAAGTCAGCTGACCTGGGGATCTTACAGACCTCTAAATAAGATCCTTTGTGCAATTTTAAAGAACATTCCAAAAGAGTAAGTAAGGATCAGGCCTTTGGCATGCTTCTGTGTTGTGGCCAAATTCCAGTTTTAGGTTTTTCAGGTCAAATTGTTTCCTTAGGAAAACTCTGAATCATGCATTTACATAATAGTTTTTCCATTTGCTTGCATTTCTCCACTCAGAGAGAGTTCTTTATAACTTTTAATATTTCACAAAAAAACGCATACATCTTGTTTGCTTTATTATTTTCTGTTAAAATCTTTGGACTGCTATCAGCAACATACAACATAATAATCTAAACTTGCTATTTTGTTATTACTAACTGAAATAATCATGTCTTGCTATAAATTGGCAGGATCACATCCTTGAATGATATGGCATGTACTTGGTATTTGCACATTAATATGACCTCTCTAAGCTAGAATTGTGTATCTGACTCTATATCCCTAATATTAGAGCACCACAAAATGATTTACTGATTGTGTTCTCATAACATCCCAGGAGGTAAGATAGCAATGTTATTCATATTTCCAAATAGGAAATCAAAGAGCGGAGAGACCAAGTAACTTCACCTCATTCACACAGGTACTGCGTTAGAATGGAGACTTGCATTATATATGGAGTATATTTATATCTCAGGTATACATAGAGCACATTCTTTTCCTGTGTAACCCCTTTGAAGTAAATAGTTCACATTCCTCTACACTGGTATTCAGGTTATTCTGGTGTTTTGCAGAGCAAAGGCTTGGTCTGAAGCAAGTCTTGCTATTAAGCCATATATACTTTGAAAAAGGCCCTAAATACTGGATATTTGAAATAAAGGTGGTTACTTTAGACAAACATAGGGCATTTTTAGCTGTTACTAAACCTCCTTCCTGTTACTAAACTCCTTATTGGTGTATTGAGAAAATTTACAGAGCTGTAAATAGATGAGTTCTCTGGCCTGATAATGTATTTTTAAGATAAGTTGAATCTTTCCAAGAAGCAGAGAAAGAAGGAATTCCACAAGAAAGCTTAAGAGATGTAAACCTGTCTATGATGTATCATTTCATTGTCCAGGGTGTATGGAAATGCAGCTGTGGCAGCTACTGCATTCTATCAGGGTGATCACTGTCTTTGAGAAAATTTTGGGTAGGTATGGACTTCTGTTTCTTCAGTAATACACAGCCAAGATAAATCTAAATCCAGATCTTGAGGTGTCAGGTTTATTTTTCTAGTGTTTAAAAAGAAGTGCCGAAAGGACTCTGGTATTTTTTGTTATATTTCATTAGTGTCTATATGTCTGTGTTCATCAGGCCAATTGTGATGCCAGTAGTACTTCCTCTGATGCAAGGACATGGTTTTCTAGTATAAAAGAAAGAATTTAAGGACAACAGTAGCTGAATCTGAAAGTCAGGAACAACATATTGCTTCCTTAGGAATACTGTTAATTTGGTTAAAAGCTCACAATGTCTTTCTCAACAGTAAATTTTGTGATTCAAGTTTGCACTAGGGTACGCTAGATTGCCAGAATACAAGCAGATGCAAACAAGGAAAATCCTCAGAGCTGTTATTCATAATGTATTTGTTTCCATAAGGCTAATTTTCTTCTCTTACCTTGACACATCAACAGTCGTGTAGGAAACCTCAAATGAGCAACTATTCAAGACCTAATTTGACACAGTAAAAAACTAGGCCTGGGTAAGATAAATGGGTAAGTTGAAACAGTAAAAGAGTGAATCTAAATAAGTAAGTGCAAAGTGCAGGCATGGGGTTTTTTTCCAAAAAAAACATCTACCAAGGACTATTTGAAAATAAAAAATTACAATGTGGATATGTTCTTATAATAGTGGTTATATTAATTTTATAGGCAAAATTATTCTTTTCATCTACCCATAACAGATTTGCAAATTAAAATAAGTTTGCCATATATATACTCAATCTACTGTTTGATTCTACTTTGCCAGAATTTTATATAAAGTCCTTCATTTCTTCCACAAGTATTGTGAGGCTATGTAAAAACTTGAAAAAAATTATTCACTACCAACTCCATATCAGTAGGCAGTGTAACTCTCTGCTTCTGATCCCTTGAAGATTCTGGGATGACTCAGGTGAATAACTTTACTTACAGGAATGTTCATCCTCAAATACTTATATAATTTTTTAAAACACATGATTGACACGTATTCTTTCTAACTCCTCAAAACTTACATTGTTTTTTATTCCCAAAAAAAGAAACTCATCAATGCAGTGCCTATCCCTGATCTTCACTTGCTTCTTAAGCTTTATCACCATCTGGGGCTGGAAAATTTTGTCCTTTGTAGTTCTTTTGCAGGAATGTAGCACTTATGCAAAACTGGTATTAAATTGAGGCCTTATGATTTAAAGTGTTGTCTAAATGCTGAATGTGTGTACAGAGATACTATACACTGACTCAGTTTTAATCTGAAAATAGGTGAAATTTTCTACCTGTCTGATCAGGGAAATGTGGCCCATAGATCAAAATAGAAATTGTTATATTTCCTATTATGGAGAGCAAACACATTTTTGCATGCAATAAAGGATGTGTCTTAATCTAGGATTACTTTTTTGTAAAGTAAAAGAAATTCTACATGTCTTACATTACATTTTGTACACTTACCATAAACAGTAAGTTTATAATAATTCTTTGATCTCACATATGACCTGATATGTGACCATATTGATCATGACTGACTTGGGAGTTACTGGCATATTTTATTAACTTTTCTTTAATTTTTAAGGAAAATTCAATACATAAGTATGCAGTAGGTGGCTGATTCCTTGTAGGCATGTTAATATTGCACCTCTTATGATGAATTTAACAGCCATAAGCCAAACAAACCACATTCACTTAACAGAAAAATCTTAAGAAATGAAAAGAAACAGAGGGAAGAGTTCAATGTGACATTTTCATTTGGAGAAAACAGTAATAGGCAATCACGTGGTTTCTTGCATTTGTAATTTCTGGTGAGGTGCCAAAGTTGTCGGAGTTGTCAATTTCTTTTTTCTCCCAACTTGAAAAGCATCTCCCACATCCTCAGCAAACTCTTTAGCATTAATTGAAAACAACTCAGTGCTTGTATTTTCTGAAAGGAGGAAAAATGTCAAAATATTTATCTTAGAAACAAAATATTGGACCAACCATGCCCTGTACATAATTTGTTGGAACAACAGGAAACTTGGCTGGAAAAGAGTGGTGATTACATCAAAAAGACATATGACTTACACAGTTCTCTGCTCTGGAGTCAAATCATCAAGTAAGTGAACAACTCTTCTGGTTCTATCTTACATCGTGTCATTTTAGTGCCTATGGTGATGCAGATGGGAAGAACATCAGGGAGAAATATTCTCAAGAAACAGCAGACCTTTCTGTTTGCTTTCAGATATTTTAGGTAATGCTTTTCTGATTTAAAAGAACAGGTGTGAACTTTTAATTATTCGTTAGATCTCAGAACAAGCTAAGCATGAGGTAAGCAGACAGGGATTCTTAAAAAAGATCCCTAGAAATTAATATAATTGGTCGGTGACTTCTGGAGCTTTTTGGTGAGATGACAGGCACAAATGGCTGATTAAATCCAACGGAGGTATGAAAGGGCCACTTTTGCAGGGGGTAGGTGATACCTCTCCCAGTTACAGTGGAGTCCTAGAATTTCTTAAATGAGCTTTTGTTGTACTCATGCTCACAAGAAGAATGCATAATGTGGGTAATTTCTCTAGTCACTGTGCAATCTGAAAGTTTGTTTTTTCTGGAAAGGCCACTGTAAAAACTCTTGAGGGAGAGGATAGAAAGGGCGTGAACTCTGAGTAGCTGTAAACCGAGGGGGTAGAAAAATCCTGTTCTTTTAGGGTGGTGGGAAGGAACAAAAGAATGAGGAATATTAACCTGAAAACAGTAGGGAATACAGCAAGCATGTTACAATAGGCATGGAATGCTTTTGTAAGGGAATCAGTGGGAGTTGTATGCCATCTGTGTCTATAGCCAGCAACAGAGACTCTCAGGACAGAAAAGAACAATATTGAACTGAGGAAGGATATCACCAGATGTTGTTTCTTCTCTTTTGCATTCATCATTCTTTTGTCTATTCTTACTTACTTCTGGGTTATACCTCCTACTTTTACCCTTCCATGTGTGAACTCCACTCTAAAAACATCCTTAGTCATATATAGCGGGAGCTTACAATTAGGGTAACTGGAAAGACAAATGTTTTCTGTATACATTTCAGGGTGGAAGGGGAAAGATAACTTTCCTGTGTATTTTTAAACTTATTTTGTAAAAATATTTACATTCTCTGCATTGTTAGTTGAAATAGTTAAAATTAGCACAAACACTGTAACTTCAAGGAAAGCAAGGATATTGTATTGATTTAATGGGTTTACACAACCAGGACTTACAATGTAGCAGTGCGTAGATTCCCTAATATTTTTCTCCGAAGCCACTGAAAAAAAAAACCTATATATCTTATATATATTTTATACGTAGTCTATCCACTACACAGTCCTAGTATCACAGGATTACACAGCAACTGAAACAGGAAGGGATGGCAGGAAATCTGCAGCCCAGCCTGCTGCTGCAAGCAGTGTCAGCTGTGAGTTCAGCCCATGTTACTCAGAGCTTGTTCCATTAGGTCTTGACACTCTCGAAAGATAGGGCTGCACAGCATCTTTAGAAAACCCATTCCATTGTTTGTCTCCTCAACATGAAAAATGCATGTGCACATACTGGTGTTTATTTGGCTTGTGTGGCAACGTTTTGGTAGAAGTGGGGCTACTTCTGTGAGAAGCTGCCAGAAGCTTTCCCCATGTCTGACAGAGCTGACACCAGCCGACTCGAAGATGGACCAGCTGCTGGCCAAGGCTTGGCACCTCAGCAACTGGAAGCACCTTCGAGATAATATATTTAAGAAGCGGAAAGAAGTTACTGCACAGGAGCAATTGCAGTCAGAGCAGAGACGAGTCAAAATACATGAGAGAAGCAACTCTGCGGACACCAAGGTCAGTGAAGAAGGGGGAGGAGGAAGTCCAAGCTCTGAAGCAGAGGTTACCCTGCAGCCCGTAGTGAAGACCATGGTGAGGCAGGCTGTGGCCCTGCAGCCTGTGGAGGTCTCCATGCTGGAACAGGTGGATGCCGGAAAGAAGCTGTGACCTTGTGGAAATTCCCTGTTAGAGCAGGGTCCTGAAAGGACCTGTGAGGGACCTACCCTGGAGCAGTTAATGAAGAACTGCACCCTGTGGAAAGGACCCATGGTAAAGAATTTTGTGGAGGGCTGTCTCCTGCATGAGGGACCTCACATATGAGCAGGGAAAGAGCATGAAAAGCCTTTCCCCTGAGGAGGAAGGAGCAGCAGAGACAACATGTGATAAACTGACTGCAGCCCCCATTCCCCATCTGCCTGCACTGCTGGTGGGGTAGAGGTAAAAACTTTGGAGTGAAGTTAAGCCCCAGAGGAAGGGAGGAGTAGGGGAAAGGTGTTTTAAGATTTAGTTTTCATTTCTCATTATCCTACTCTGATTTGATTGGTAATAAATTTAATTAATTTCCCCAAGTCAAGTCCATTTTTCCTGTGATGATAACAGATTAGTGATCTCTTCTAGTCCTTATCTCTACCCAGAAGCTTTTTGTTACATGTTCTCTTTCCTAGCCCAGCTGAGGAAAGGAGTGATAGAGTGACTTTGGTGGGCACCTGGCATCTAGGCAAGGTCAACCTCCCACATTGTGTATGCCAGTGTGCCAATCTTTTTCTTCAAGAAGATATGCGGGTCTGAAGCATACAAGGCTTCATGTCCATATTTCAAAATATTCATACCAGAATTCCTGAATTATGTTTTTTAACTGTAATGTATGTGTGTAAGTATATATAATTGTGGAAGAATGAAGAGAAGGTGGAAGACTGCTGATTAAGTTCTTTTGTTGGTATGCTAGTTTAAATCCATATAGTTACATATTCTGACTACACAGGCCTGAAATCTCTTGGAAAATTTGATTACTTAAAGAGCATATAAATAGCAACTGAGGCCATCATATCATCCAGTGAAACTATGACCTTGGCTTTATAATGATGAACAGGGCTTTGACACTGCAAAAGGGACCCAGTAAGAGTCAGTCTCAGGAGTTTTAGTCCACCCAGATCAATACCTTCTATGGGAGGATGATAATTAAACCCACAAAATCTAAGGCATGAGTTTCTGCTTTTTACTAATGGAAATCTCAGCTCGAGAGAATAAAGCTAATGCTTTCTTCTGAAACACTGAATTCCTGATCATGTTCTATGGATCATCCCTCCCCTAAGCCGTGTAAGTGGACCAGTGCATGAGAAGACGGATGGGTCTGGCACTGACTGTCTTCTGCTACCCTGTTCACCCTGAGAGCCTGCCTGACATCAGTGCTGTGTGCTACAGCTCTACTGTGTCCTTCAAATGCCCTCTGCACTGTGACTTGGTGGGGTTACCGGAAAACAGTCCTACAGCTGTTTTCCTGAGAGCCTGTCTGCATTCCAGAAACCATCTCCATTACAGAGTGTTTAGGACTCTTCCAAAAACCTTTTCTTTATTTTTTTTTTCTCCAGACTGTAAAGGTTTTAGGGTGCTGGTGAAAATCTGTGACAAAGCAAGTTCTAACAACCTTCTTCAGATATCATTTAAATTTGACTCAGTCAAAACTCCCACTGACTTCACTAAGTCATTTGAGATTTGGCTCTAGCATATTAGCACATTGCAATCAGCTATAAAAGCAGCAACAGAACTGAATCCCATGGAGTAACATCAGAGTAATATACATTATTTCCATCCAAGTGAAAAGATCTTCCGTGATTTCCTTTTCTGGCCAAGTCTAAAACTAAACACATTACTCATCTGTGCACAAGTAGTCTGTTTGTTTTCCAAGCCAAAACTCATAAGAAAAACAGGAAATAAGAAAATATAAAACTAGGTTGCTCTGCTCTGTTAATTTGTCAAAGCCACAAAATGTGTTTTTCATTAGATTTCAAGTATGGGGTGAAATGGTTAGTGCATCGGTCTACCCACCCATCCATCCACCCATGCATCTCATTTTTGAATGGAGCAAAAGTTCAGCACAATTTTCAACTATATTTCTTGGATTCTTTTGTTTAGAGAAAACAACTGACACCAAAATTTTGACTGTGTTTTACTCTTACTGATGAGATTGTCCTTCTGAAAGGGGAATAAAACTCAACAATGCCTAAAAGTGCAGGTCTACTGGTGTCAGTCTCAGTGGTTCAGCCAGAGTCACAGTCCTTCCTAAACTCCTCCCTGAGGGCAGCTAAGAGCAAAGGAAAGTCGTTGAAAAAAACCCCATCCATTTTCAAGCTCACTGTATTTCTCCCTAAAAAACAGCATTCACCATTTCCACACCCCTTAGTTTGCATTCCCTCGCCAAACCTCCATGTAATAGCAAACCCCTATAGCTCTTTATCTGCTGTGTTTTCAGAACTGAATGAAGTGATTTGGTGACTGATGATTTTTGATAGACTCTTAGAGAGGTTTTAAGGATACGTGTACTGCATTTAAACCTTGGAAACTGTAGTAACATAGCTGCTTGTTTTTATAAACTCTAAAATTGTATAGATGTGGGAAATGCTCATCACTGAGTCTCAATACACCCAAACACTCCAATTTTTAACCATTAATTTTACTAGAAATATGTGGGGATATTTCACTTACACATCTATATTTACTGTGATTATAACAACTATATGTGACAGATCAGAAAGTCCCATTTACTTGTAAATATATTAATCCTACATACAGACTTAGGCAACTCTAGTTCAAGTTTTCCTTTTCATTTACTCAAGATTTGGAAAATAATAAACCTTATTAATGTGTAAAAATATTACTGATAACACCATTATAAGAGCACCTGAATATACAAGCAGATATATTTAGGCTAAATTTAGTAGGACTCAAACACAAATTTTAAAGAAACTACAATTTTTAAAGGAAAGTAATTATATCCATGTGCTGCATTTGTTGAAGTGCATACCTTGTCCTGCACTGAACTTGCTTAGGTAGGTAAATTTTCACTGGTGATAGAGGTCTCTGCGTCTGTTATTTGATCCAGTAACCTTTGGATGTTGCAATTTTCAGGGTTTAAATCATAAAAATCTTCCATGAAATTAAGACTTTTCAGGCAACTAAATAACCAATACTACATTAATAGTTAAATGGTTTATCAGTTTCATGAAATTATTTCAATCAGTCCTTGTTTCCTTCCTGCATTCCCTCCGAAGTCCATATTTTATGACAGAAAGGTGGAATTGCAACACCAATATGTATGGATGATGGGGTAGAACACAAATCTTTGTATAATTCCTTGGATTTCCAGATGCACAACAACACAAATTCAGTCTTGTGGATTATTGTTGACAATAGACAAAGAAGAAAAAGGAATGATAGCTAATGTACACATCAGGTGATTGCTGCTGGCAGTCCACGTAAAAGAAAGTAAATTCGGGGAACACTGAGTGTGTGTTTAAACAAATTTCTTGAACACTCAATAGAGAATACAGATATGAAGTCATTGAAATAATGTATTAGCAATTTTTCCCCTACAAAAGGTGATTTTTAAAAAGGCAGAACCTATAACATAGTGACAGTCCAACTATGGTTTTACAATTAGGTGAACCCAGAAACCATGATGACAGCAGAGAGTACGTGTACTTTTTGTCAGAATTAAGCTCATTTTTGTCCGGGTGAGCTACAAATATGTAACTGAAGCTGTGTATAGGCTTGGGTATGTGTGAGGAACAAACTGCATTTTAATGTATTATGTAAGTAGGCATTTAAATTACTGTGCCAAATTTCTTATTGGCATGTCCAAACCTAGGTGCCAATAAGCTTATGCTCTAGCCATGTAATTGCTCTTATTAGTATTGCTTATTTTTGAATAGCTGTTTAAAAACCAAACCCAGAGTTTGCAGCTGAGGTATGTTGCTAAATGCCATGCACTCCAAAGAGTGTCCAAAGCTCTTAAGCAATTCCACTGTTTTTCACAGAAGCAGAGTTGCAAGATAGAATCCAGGAGCAAAGCCAAAATATGGCCAAAATGGTGCCTGATTTCTGTGGCAGGAACATATTCTTTCAATGATAATTGAGATGGATTCAAATGTGCTGTTGTACTTTGGCCTGAATTATTTAAATATGGAATATCATATATTGATGATCACATCTGTTCCTAAAGCTGGAAGACCAGATCATGTGAATGACTTTGATAGTCACACTGGACCATGAACACCTATACCCAGAATTGTTACCCTTCAGACCAGGGCTTGGATATGACCTCAGCTGGGAGGCATGTAAAATTCTTGGCTTTTCAAAGGTTCAGTAGGTTCAGCCTCTGGATGTTTGCAGAAGCACTTCAGTTTCAACGTGGCTCCGCAAATGAACTGCTTGTATCTCACCAGAATTCAGAAACAAGTGTTTCTCTGTTGGGGTATCTTTGGTGGTTTGCTCCAGGAGGTCTCAAAGCCTCCTCTCTCACACACCAGTAAGCACAGTCTTGGCTACAGATTCCACTTAATCATGCTGAGGCTGGTTTGACACCATCACCGCTTTTTCACTGAACTGCTCCAGAGCTGAAGTTCTCGCCATTGCCTGGGAGCATTAACAAACTCCTATTTCACACCTCCCATCTCATTCAGAGACTGAACTAACCAGTAGTCTGTGACTTACTCCACCTTCCAGTTGAATCTGTGGCACCCGTGAATAAAAGAATTAACAATTTCTGATGCCTGAGAAAACACCCAGACAGAGTCTGGCTTTATGGGCAGGATGCAACTGGTCTGTTGGCCATACACAAGCAAATACAGGAGCCATAATAAGGCCAGCATGGAACAGGAACCTGCCCAAGAGGTGATTCCTATGACACGGGAGAGGGGCCAGTTCTCTGGCTCTCTTTCTTCAGACAGTGGCAGAGACTTGCCACTGGCAGCAGTGGGACAGGTGGAGGAAGCTGGGAAGAAGGACACTGAGGGAGGTGGGGTGGCAGGCACCAGCAGCAACTGGAACTAACTGGAAGGGGATATAAGGAGACAGAAGGCATATCTGAGGGATGAGTGTACCCACCTTTCTCCCCATCTGTGGCTCCTTGCAATCTCTGTGACACACACAACAGTGTGGCTGAACTTGTTGAGTAGGGAGGAAGGATGGAGACTTACCTGTCAAAGAAGGCATCAGTGAAAGCCACTTAGTATGGCACTGATTAAACCAGAAACATCTTTCTTGGAGCAGCTACTGGAGCTGAGGTGGGTGCCTACCTGGGCAGCACTCTCCCTTTTGCTGTTATTTTTGCTGCCTCTGGACATTTTCTGCACTGCTGGGTGCTGAGCACTTGGGTGATGAACATGCTGTGCAAGCAGACTCACACTCACCAAGCCTACTCCTTAACTGAGAATGTGTCTGTCCATTATGCCACCTCTGTGATTTATCCTTTGCCACACTGAATACCCTCATCAACATCCTTGTGTTTTCAGTGAGATTTTATGTGCTGGGGGAGTGGGAGGGTTCAGCAGAGCCCTCCTTCCCCAATCTTCATAAGAAAGCAGCCTCTTTCCTTCTCCCATGCAAACCAAAGATTCAGCTATGAGGGTAAAAAACCTAACTGCTGATACAAATTGTAAAATTCTGCAGCAAAAGCACAGGCAATTAAGATCAATGACTGGTTCTTTATTACAGACTTTTCACTCCAGGTTCATGCATGGGAAATCTGGATTCATATGGTGTGTGAAACTGAGCAAAGGGGGATAGAGAATAAGGGATTAAATCACAAGGAGGGTGGGGTGATGGAAACCGTGGGAGGGAAAAGAGAGTGGGAAGAAAGAAGGGAGGGAGGAAGGAAGGGAAGATAGGAAGGTTACAGGCAGTTGAAGAACGGGAATGGGTTAGTGGGTGATTGTACAGATGGTGTGAATTATCCTGTGCTGATCTCTGTTGACTGCTGAAGCTATCTCTTCAGAGTTTTTTATCATATCTTACTGAAAATAGAATTCTTATGATTCCAGAAGGTGAGCTGCTGAAAGTTAAAGACTAGAAACCAGTAGCTTTTGGAAGAGATGCAACTCCTTGCTGATCTGGAAATAGAGCTGAACTGGAAACTTCATTAAGAAGTTTGAGTCCTTGCCACCTGCCAGATTTCATACTTTTTAAAGGGATTATTACAGTCCAATAATGTGTTCTGCTAAATTGTGGGAAACAATTAATATTCAATGTGGCATCCCCAAAAGAATTCTTTTCACTCTATTTTTCCCCTCTCATAATCAAGTTGAGATATGTAAATATGAGTACACAGTATTTTCAACTGGAGCCAGTTGCAGAGCTTTTCCTGATTTAAATTCACCATCTACCTGACATCTGAGCACTTTTGTAAGGAATAGGAATAAGAGCTTTAAGGGTTCATCTTTCCTTGTGGGCTGCAGGATTTGGCTAGTCCAGTTGTACAGAAGATATATCTGTCTGAAGATTTTGCTGGATCTGGGCAGGGATCTCTTGTACTTCATCTTCCACCACAAATATCCCCCTTGAGGTTCATTTTTCTGTCCCAGTAGTGTGCCAATAAGAACTAATTGAAATAGCATCTAACAGCATTGTTGGACACTGTGATTTTAATTTTCAGAGTGACTACAGTAATTTTTTTCAGCTGGGCCTCGGTGCTCTTGTTGGCATCCATCTTGTTTGAGATGATGACTCTCCGTTCTTCTCATCTTTCACCACAGTCTTCTGTCATCAGATACTTCCTTGATGGTTTTTTCAAGTCTTGAGGCACCAGCTGTTCTAATATGGAGGGTTTAGATGAAAGCTCTGGAGGTAAATGGGTATCCAGAGACATCTGATCCTGGCAGACTATGTCTCTCCAGGCCACATAGCCCACCTGGAGTCCCTCCAGCTGTGCTCCCCAGGATGGACAGGTCAAGCCCGCTCAGGTACTGCTGGTAACACACAGCAGAAACAGGCTTCGGTCTTTGCGTGTCAGATGTACCTCTGTGACTTTGGAATGAAGACTTCAGGGGACCAAAGAGATGTGTGATCACAGAAGCACAGTTCATAGCGCATTTCCAAAATCAAACCAGAAGAATCATCACATTAGAGCATTTAAATCATTTATGTGTTCTTCATCAAGTTGGTTTGCCTAAGATGCATTTTATCTGAATCTCATTAAAAGGATAAATAACCTATAGTCATGACTGGATAATGTTGCATGGGCAGGTCTTCTTGTAACTCCAACAACAATATCTAGAACTGCTGTAATTCAGACCTGGAACTCTTCACTAAACAAAAACAGGCCCTGACTTTGGGGTTTTTTGTTTTTATTTTTGTTTTTAAATCTGACTGGAAAACCCTTTTTCTTTTTTTTTTTTCATGAAGTTCTGCTCAGCATTCCAATAGGGTTGGAAGTCTTAATTAATCAATTGGTCTTAAATTATTTCCAGGGAACAGTTTCATGCTGTGAAATTTATTTTCAGGGAACAGTTTCACAGCTATGCCTGCTGTCAGAACTTTTCAAACTGGAATGGTATCAACAAAAATGATATCATATGTTTCTCATTTGTTGTAAACAGTGTGCTTTATGACAAGAAGACAGAAGAGAAAGATTTATTCAAAGAAGATTGCCAGATGCTGTCCAGAGAGCAGAGGAGGCCTTCGGCTCTGAACTGGGGTGAGTCCCTGTTCCTTGCCAAGCCAGTAAAGTCCTGGCACTGTAACAAGTGCTGAATGTGTATTTGAAGGTTTGAGAGGGAGACAATGAGTAATAAAATATCCTAATTGAATGGGGATAGAATTACCTTCAAAAGCCAAAACACAGGATTTGGTTTTTTTTCAAATTAAAGCACATCTCATTTTTTATACATATATAACTGAAAAATTGATTAAGATTTCTGGTCTTATTGGAAAGTTGAAATTGCTGCTGCTGCTGGAATAAGTTAGTAACTCTGACTTCCCAGATAACAGCTAAGTAGTAATCAGCTACAAGTAATTAATATGAAAGATCAGGCTTGTTCTGGAGCTGACCAGGCTCCATGGTTAAACACACAGACCTCTCAAGAGATGAAAATAAATTTTCTACTCCCTGTTCTCTAGGGTAAAAGGCACAAGAGAGAAACCATTGGAGAAACTATCCACAGAAATCTGAAAACCTATACCAGTCTGGAGAAAACCTCCAGAGAAAGGAATTGTTTAGAATTTATACAGAGGGTCTTCCTGGAGTTTCACATAAATTTACAATTTGACCACTGTGAAAGGCTCACCATTCTAAAGGAATTACAGAGTGAAAAGTGATCAAACAAGACTTTGGAATCTGCTGGATATTAGGATATTGCTTGATATGGTCTGCCAGACAAAAGCCTATCCAGTAGCATGATGAAGTCTGATACAAGATGTCTATTCTGAATCTTTAAAAATTTGAGTTAGAAGAATAAACCTTTTGCTTTTATTCGTGTCATTTGGGTTTTTTAATCTTTTCATTGGCTGATTTATTTTTCATTCATGGAATCTCTAACATGGCTTCCAAAAAGTTTTGGAAGAATAAAAGAGCAAAAAGGTTCCCTGTTGTTAACAAATTTAAGGCAATTAAAATGAGGGATTCAAAGTGAGCAAATCTAAGAGGTACCACAATTAAAAAATGGTTCAGCCTTAATGACAGTAGCATTACGAAAATCAGGAAGGTGTTTTCAATTAAATATGTGAGTGCATGCATAAATGAGATCTAAGAGAAGTATGTACATCGACTGCACAGCAACCAGTGGAAAGAAAGGAAAAAGAGATATCTAAAATGAAAACCTGAGTAAGTGCTGTTTATACTGAAGTGGTGAAGAGCTGAGAGAACTGTGGGGTTAGCACTATAGGAAACAAAAGGTGAATCAGTTAATTATATAAATGTTTATTATAGTAAAAAGTATTTGGTGTAGCATCATGTGTAGTTTTGCAGCATTGAGGTTAGAATAGAATGTCACTTTATACAGGGCTATATTGGGGATATTTTCTAATGGCTATGGGAGAAAACTGATAGAACAGAAATATATGGTCAAAACCAGGGATTTGCCATTTGTGTAGATTGATAATCAAAACTTTCTCTATGTGTACAACGTGCAAAAATTCCAATTTAATGAAAAGGGGTGGCGTTTTTGTTTTTTGGTGGTTTTGGTTTTGGTTGGTTGGTTGGTTTTGGTTTTTATGGGTGGGGGTTTGTTTGTTTCCTTTTTTTGTTTGGTTGGTTCTTGTGGGTTGGGGTTTTCTTAGTTGTTCCCCCCTCCCTCCCCCCCCCCCCAAAATAGGCTAACAAATGTTAGAAATGTACAATAATGTTAAAAGAAAAACATGTTGCCACTGGGGAGATACAATTGCAAATTCACCTGCTCTCTCAGGGTGTGGTAACCATATATACTGTTTTAACTTCATTTTTTGTCTGTCAAGATAGATTGGAGCAAGAGAGAACTTTTTGAGTGGTTTTACTGTCTGGACATTGCCATCTTAAATTGCAAATTAAATGTGCAGAACATCTGTCAAGTCCTGTACGTACAGCTGTCAGACAATTGCTGATATTTTAACTTTATCATATATGGCCTTATAGATTATTTAGAAATGGGTAAGCAGTGTTTGCGAATCTTTGTGGTACATGAAGTGACAAAAATATGTGTATTTGTACTTTAATCTCCATGAAGGGTCATGATTACAATTACATGACATGCATAAAAATTAGCATCAAACTTCATCACACAATGGCAGTTGTTTGACAACTTTAAACTAATGCCTTTAGGTACCTGTTAAACTACTGAGCTACATGCTAAAACATCCTACCTTTACTGGATTCATCAGCCAGGGAACTTTCCAGAAATTACAGGAGATTACTCATATTGCAGCCATGGTGGAAAACCCTGGAATCCCTCCTAATCGTGGCTTGTCATTTTAATTGTCATAATTATTTCGTTAACTGAGCAAACTGCTTGGTGATAAAAATGGAATGCTTAGCAAAATGAGTAACCCAAAGTATGAGCATCACCCAAGCTCTGAATTACAGGCCATTCACAGGTCTGTGACCCTCATTACACAGCCAGATCAGGTAGGAAATATCAGATGACTCCTAGGAGATCCTTTGCTCAGTCCTGATTATGAGCTTTTAGCTAAAAGGGTGTTTGCAGTACACTTTCTGTTCTAGTAAGTGACATAGCTTACAGTTTGTAGACTGTCAGAAGAGGAAGCTTTGGTTGTCCTTAATAACACCGTGTATGTAATGTTAGAAATAATATCTGCTACAGGATGGGGGACAGTGAACCAGGTTTCATGGGCTGTCCTTGCAGTGGTTTCTCCTGGAGCCACAGAGCACTAATGTGATCTTCCTTGGTTTTCAGAGCAGTAAGATTGTGATGCAACAGGACAGATTTTGTAAAAGTTTGCCTTCAACTGAAAAAGGAGATGCTGGGGCAAATTTCCTGTGTACCAAAATGGAAAGGCAGTGCTGGTAGGAAACAGCATCACAAAGCATTTAGTCAGAGAAATGGAAACAAAACTGCAGTGTCCCAGACCTCAGAACAGTCCAGATACCATCAGTGAGAGCAGAAGGTTGGCTCAGAGTGATGTGCATCCCAGAAAGACAGGACAAAAGCCCTACTGTAGCTTATTTCTGTGAAGACAGAGGACTAGCTCAGTAACAGCCCGTACCAGAAGGAAATAGTCATGTGTTAGTGGCTTACAGACAGTATTAAATCTTTCAGAACATAAACAAACACCTCTGCAAAGCAGGGTGATTTTGAAACGGCTGCTAGTGAAGTGCAAGGGACATGTCAGTCTGCTCATGAAACTTGTTCAAAAAGCTGTCTAGACAGTCCTCGTCATTACAAAGATATGCAATACCTAAGATCAGTTTGTGGCAGCCACACAAGCCACCACAGACAGAGATGATAATTTTTTGGTGTGGATCAGCTGTGTGTGACTCCTCACTCAATGCATTTATGACACAGAATTATTTGCCCCATAATTCACAAGAGCCCAGTGTTTTCAAACTGTCTTCAGCAGTCTTAGCATCATGTAAGAGTGGATCTAACGATCTGTTTTGCAATAAAACTTAAGGGCCACCTTCTGTGTCAGGGCCTGACCTGTACTACCTGGCAAATAGTCTTCTCAGTTGTAACAACATGTTTGGGAATGGTAACAACATTTTAAAATTAATAAATCCTCATGAATAATATGTTCATACATTTTAAATCTCCTGTCTGCAATTTTCTTTCTTTGCCTGAATTTACCATTTGTGAAGCTATAGTAACATCAGCACAGCTACAACATTTATTACAGGATAAAATGCAGAGTTGTCCGTAAGAAAACACTAAATAGAATATATAACAGTTTAGGCAAAACCAGCAGCATTTTCAGCACTCCATACAGGGCTAAGTAAACTTACTCTCTTTTTCTGCATTTGTTTGCAGGATGTAACTACAGAATCACTATATGGTTCTTGTGTTTTATAACATGGTGTCTCATCTTCCCAAAGCATTGGGCAGCTAATTTCTAAATGCTCGTAAAACAAGCATTTTAAGCAAACAAAGCACCAAGCTGGATTTCAATCTTTGCTTAAATGTATGAGTTGAAGGTGAAATAGCATTGCTTCCAACTTTGTTCTGTGCCCTAGATCAATCTTACACTAGCAGGATAAGCAGTTTGTTTGATGATTCAATTTAAAGCCTTTTCTCAGTGTAATGAAGTGACAGTATCCTTCTGTGATAAGAGAGTTTGTCATAGGAAATTTCAGTGAAAGGCTCTTTTGTTCTGCCTTTACTATTTTTAAAATCTGTCAATTTACTTAATGCGCAGCCTGAGTGTTTTAACTAGAGATAAATCTAAGGTTCTGGTTTTTTGAGTCTTTTCGAAGTGTGATGTGTTGGGTTTGTCCTTTTAACAGAGAAAAGGATGAGTCAAGATAGCCAGTTCCAAAAGTGAATTTAGTCTTAAGGTCTGAATTCTGTGACTTATCAAAAAACTTAGTGGTTTTGCCTTGGGCTTTAATATTCTAATATTTTCACTTCATTAATATTTGAGTATTTATATTTAGTGCCCTCATAATGCAATTTCTCCATGTGCATACTGTCATTCTTTATATTCTAGTATTTAATATGAAGACTTTCTTTCTACTCCAAATATCTCCTTCTTTATGAAACTTATAGTTGATCTATTTAGACTTGCTTCAGGCCTTACATAAGTGTATATATCTCTCAGAAACTTGAAGGGTCTTGTTTCTGTTTATGGAGACCTGAATTAGTGAATAAGGAATAAGTAATAACAAGGAGCTTAGGTTGTTAGTCATGAACCATATGATTAGTTAAACAAAATACATTGGACCCATTTCTTTGCTGATATTGCATAAATATATCAAAGACTTCACATCCATGAATTGCTTAGAAATTGCAAATTGCTTGTGTCCTTTTTGTGGTTTTTTTTAGAAGACTCTTCTGTGCTCAGAGTTTTGGCTGTGTGAATGGTAGCGAATCAGAACCTCAGATCCTTAGATTGCCAGTCTGATTGTTGTCTACAGTTTCATGGGTCTCCCAGTAATCAGAATTGTGTATTCAAAGTCCAGGTATGGATGTGAGCATAAAAAAGTTTAAAATAGTTGGAATTTGAAGGGTAGGAAAGGTGTGTTCACATTATGCTTAGAAAATGCTCTGTGTGTTCTCAGTGGGCACTTCTAAGTCAAATTTTTTTCTTTCCTCATTTTTGTGGATAATTTATCCTTTTAAAGGAATGTATCTCCTCTTCTCTGGTTCATTTAGATATTTTTGGTACTTTCAAAGCTTCTTTGCACATTCCTCCTAAATACCTTCCCCTGACTGTTTCCCCCCACACTTTTATCTCTTTCACAGCAGTAATCAGAATTGGCTGAAGATCCCAGCACACAGTGGCCATTCCCACCAAGTTAAGGAAATAGATTAAAGAAATTATCAATGTCTTTTAATGTCACTCTTCTTTAAAATCCAAACTATCTAACTTAACCATTTGACTGATACTTCTTGTATTAGTCTAAGTAACACAAAAGAACTTATAAAAATTACTGAAAGAAAGACTTCTATCCAATTTATAAGAGGCAGGGAGAAGGTTACCTAGTAAACTCTGAAAAAAAAAAGATTCTTCAGTACTTTTTTACTACAAAAAAGCCCACTAATTTTAAATCCTGAAAACCCCACAGCTAATAAACTTTGGGAAAGCATGTATTCTATGTAATGTTCAGCCTCAGATAATGAAGGGTCTCAGATAATGAAGGGCATTTTTCTCTTTATACATCTTACTTGAGGCTATGACTGGGTATTAACATATGATGCTGAGATTATTATTGAAAGAACAGTTTAAACAGGTTTTATAAGCATTTTTGCAACTCTTAAAAATATTATAGGTAAAGATTGCTTATACACTTAATTATCTATATGGTTTTGTAAGTGTTTTAGATTTTATGAACAAACATTCTATATATATTAAAAAAGGTTCAACAAAAAGAGAGAATTCTGTGAACAAAGAGAAGACATCAGATTTATAAGAAATCATACATTACAGTATATGAAAATATGCTACTCCTTTCAAACTATGATCTGGGATGATATAGAAAAACAGTATCATCTATTAGGGCATCAACCTAATGCTCTGAAAAGTCCCACAACCTTTTATTATTATTATTCTGAAAACCTGACACAGAGTAGAAATTTTGTTCTTATACCTTCCTAATTTATTGTGTTTTCTCAAGTAATATAAACCACAAATTATTGTGCCATATTGCACTGTCAGAGTCGTATTCATGGGGCAATAGCAGGTAAAATAGAAATGGCAGAACAGAAAGTCACTAAAGACTTGAGAGATTGTTGACATTGATGGCATGAAATTGCACTGATATCCAAGAGAAGAGGAGCAGCTGATCAATTAATGGTTACAATGGCTTGGCTTGCTGTGCCCTGGACTGTTTCCTAAATAGTTCTGACAAAAACCTTTTCCCCCCAGTGTTAATAAGGGGAAAGAAAAAAAATATTTGTAGCCAAGAGTAGTCAAGCTCAGTAAGAGCAGCTTCTCTGCCCTCCCTCATGCCAAGAACAGACACCTGAGGTTTCCAGACCTTGTCTGGCACCAAGTAGCTTTAAAAGATACTGGCATTGTCCCAGACATACCTGTTGACACAAAAGATAATTCACCTTTGCTGGTCTCAAGAACTCAACTGAAAGTTAAAATAACCCTGGTCCTGAGGCATAGAGAGGGTGACATTTCACAGGGAAGAACACTTGTTCCTTCTACTTGTTTTGGATTTCTCACATGGAAAATTAGATAAAAAGTACCTTCACTAAAAGAGTATCACTGCAAACTGGAGGGTCCATGCAGCCTTTTCCCAGCTCCTTCATGTACAGGCCCTGTAACAGACTTACTAAAGGACACTCAAATTTGGCTATAAATAAGGGTTTAGTTGAGTTTAGTCTCAGTTGGAAAGGATTATCTGAGGGTACATAGTGCAGGAAGAAAACACAGTTCTGTGATTAATGTTGCAGATTATGTCTCTGCCTCTGCTGTGTGATCCACTTCATAGAACTACTTACCAGATGTGCTGTATTCGTTCCTTTTGGGAACCTATACTGATATGGAGAGGTCAAATTTTTAAAAGTCTCTAACAGTTAAAGCATCAGCTGAAGTCAATGATGGTTTTCTTTTAAGTATTAAGAAAATATTATAATGCTACCTATCCTCAAAAATCAGTTTGCTGGTATTTCAGATTGACTTCTAAAACTGATGAAGACTTTTGATCCTATTTTTTTCTGTACCCCAGTGCCTCATTTGTAAAATGAGGGTAACATCAATCTTCGTAGAGGCTTATGAATATATGCTAATGCTTGTGAATTATTCATATTCCATTTTTATGAACATGACAAAAAAAAAGCTTCCTGAGGAAATTAACAATTTAATCCTCCTCGTGGGGTTTGGGATGTCTTTCTGTACTGAAAAAAGTAGTCTATTGAAATGTACCAGTATAATGTAAATAAAATAGTTTTTAAAGTTTATCTTAAATACAGAATAAGAGGATTACACTTTCTTTGAAAGTAAGTCAGCTGTAAATACAGGTTATGTACAAAGTTGGTAAGAAGCTGAGCTCCTTGCCTAGATGAACATTAGTTGGAGAGACTGGGTATTGTCTGATGGAAATGCCAGCACAAGCAAGACAGAAGTTAACAGTGAAGGAATTAATGCTAGTGTTGCTTGAAAATGTAAGAATAGAAAATGCTTCTTCTCTGATCCTGCTGAGTTCAGAAAAATATTACTTCATGACTGCCCATTCTTTATAAATGAAAGGGATTGCATTAACAAAATTACCAGTTCCATCACAAGCCTCCAATTTTAAAAAGAACACCGGCAAAATCTTGAATGTTGACTGATCTCACAGCTCAAAATAGACCACCCTATGAAAACATGAATATAATCCAAAATATAAAATGGCTCCAGATCAAGTATACTTGTATACTGTATACTCTGAACAAACAGAGGTTCTAGGTACAGAAAAAAAATTTGAAAAAAATAATAGAGACACAAAGTATCAGAGTAACTGTTGTGCCAGAAATAGAACATAAACAGAGAAAGGAAAAAATCCTCAAACAAGAGTTAAAAATGCTATCAGATTGTAATCAGATAAAGCTTCCATATGAGACAGTGAAAGTTCATAAGTCCCTACTGGCCTAGCAACTCATTAAAATTTGGGTTCAAAAGAAGATGGGAGAAGTTAATGATCATCAAAATTGTGCGGTCAAACTATTAAAAGAAGACACAACAGACATTACAGATATGCATGTCTATGATCAACTCTGGTTTAATACAAAACAATGTAAACTCTGCAGGAGACAGATATTTCCAGAACAGTAGAAGCCCCAGCTGTGGAAACTCCCAAGACTGCTCCATCTCCTACAAGATAGCATGCATCATCTTAGTAATATCTTCAACTGTGATTGAAATCAAGACAACTTTGGCATAAGTTTAAAGTTGTTGAACATATGGTTGTGTGATTTACTGGCTCAGATTTTCTATTTACATTAGATAAAGGCTGGACAGCACATAGAGATAGAGATCTTTTTTGTAATTCTAGATCTAGACAAAAGTACCAAAATTACCGAAAGAAATTAGGACAACACTGTCTGGAGAGGAAGAAATAAACTTTGCTTTTTTTGTAAGGAATCATGTTGTATATATAAACTTTTACAAGGAATAATATATTTTGTGGGTTTTTTTCTCACATGAAATAATTCTTTGTTTGAAGACAAAGAAAGAAGTCAGATAAAGTATGTTAGTAAAGTGACCACTCAGTTGCATTTAGACTACAAGGCAAAATTTAGAAGTCTAATCTCATGAAATGTGAATCTAGAGGAACCAAGAAAAACAAAAATCCCTGAGTTTAAGTTAATATAACTAATATAACTTACATCGTAATACCAGGAGAAAGTGCAAGTTCTGTCAAGTCCCCTTCTGATTTAAGTGTAGTGCACTTTTTTAATGATTATAATTAAAATAAAACCAAGAACTTCCTTCAGCTCACATAAGAACTGGACAGTATTGCAGTCCTGTAAAACATCTACCACCATGAATCTAAAATCTGTGCCTTGTATCTATAAGCCAGCAAACACATTAGGTATTGTAATGCATTTGTAATTGTGATAGCTACTTTGAAATAATACCAAATGCTAGATCACAATAGATCTATGAATATTAGAACAAGATGAAATCATTTATGCCCAAAGAAAGTAAATATGGCAAGTGCAAATTTTTGAATTGTCTAATATCTATATTTGTGGCAACATATGGATATTCTTGTAGTATAAAAAGGAATTTGAATTTAGCCCACAAGATACTTTTAAGAACAAATTCTCTGAACAGTTCAATCATTAATCAAAGACAGACTCTTGCATGAAACTAGGTTTGCATGGGAGCAATCATGTTAAAGGAAAGGCTCAAAGAAGCTACTTGGTGTATAATGAAAAGGACAGACTCAGACTCCATAATCACCCATTAAAAACCCTTCAAGAAGAAGAATAATTAAAATAATATGAAAAACATTCAACTACCAAAAAGCTTTTGACAACCTTTGCAGTGCATTCAACATTCATCCTTGCTCCCTGTTATGGAGATTTGGATAGATGTCTTGAAATGAGGATATCCTTCAAATCATCTTAATTTAGTGATTTCCTTTACCACAGGCTCTCTGGGGAATTACTGTTTTTCTTGTGTGTTTTCAGGCTTCCTGTGTGTGAGACTGCCAACAAGGATTACTAATGCAAATGGGATGAGACTCCTCTTTCTTAAACACTTGAAATCCTCATTCCGAGGGGAGCATTTTATATTATATTTACACAGTCATGTATTAACAAAATAAAATGCAAACATTGGACCCCAAAAATTTGTCTCCTTCTGTACCTGGTACAGGAAATTGTTCCAATCTGGGGCTTGCTCAGATGTCAGTTTGGTGCCTGATGACCATGCTTAAGCCTGCTATAGTGTATACGCTGTTTTGAAACATCCATTCCAAGGATGTGCCAAGAATATTAAAGCATTCCTTATCCTATACACCTTCTCTAGCTGTGAATATGACAGGAAGAATTGCTGAGTGGTTACTTTTAGGGAAGCATTGTTGTAACAAAACCTTTATTCTTACAAAATTTAGTTTAAGTACTAAGCCTTCTAAAGGCAAGAAATTGCTTGAAGTCTTTGCAAACAAGTAACAATAGAAGAAGTTTAATCATACACAAATTTAATAGACCAACTGGTGTTTCTTGCTTCCTCTCAAATCTTGACTACTTTTATAGTTTCCTAGTAATTCTGTAAAAGATGAATTTGCAGGGGGGAAATTCTCTGCTGTCAGCAAAGCAACCTTTCTCATTCTAATTTTTGATTTTTTGATGAAGTTGTGCATGACTTCCAATAAACTACCTTCAAAACCTAAATAATGAAAAATTCTTTCTTTTCAGGTTGTGTCTTGTTAAAGGCTGCTCTTTAGCCAGCCTCCATAGCCACCATGGGAGCAGCTTTTCTTTGTGGACTTACAAGCGTTTGTGTATTAAAGTTATTATTTCTAGTGCTCTTTTGTGCAGGTTATCATGTTTGTAAGTACTGACTGTATCAAGATAACCTTAATAATCTTTCTATCACGACAAGTTGCCTTAGAAGGTTTCTGTGGCTGAGGAACTATCCATATTTTATCATTTTCTACACAGAATAAGCAACAGTATCAGACTAAGGGTAGCAGGGCTTTCCATATTTGTAAGAGCATTGTCTTTCTCAAATTTCTGTTTAATTTGCGTTATAAGACTGCTTGACAATGCCTAAGTAATTTGCACTTCAATTCAGTGTTAATATTCCCATATCACTAGTGGGATAGGAGAGGTAACAGGATTTCATGTTCAGCCTGTCTCTAAGGAACAAGTTACTGCCAGAAGCGAGGCACAGCGTAACAATCTCTCTGGTCTGAGCTCAGCTCATGCTTCAAAGAAACTCTCTCTTGACCTGTGGTAACCCACACCTACCCCCTCTGAGGCAGCAGTTCACTCTTACTTCACTCTCCATGGACTGTCCAGCCCTTCTGCTCCCCCAGCCAAGACCAGTGCCTGTATGGGTTGGATCAGGGAGCTGAGCCAGGTGAAAATAAAGAGATTCTTTGGAGTTAATGTGGGGGTGTGTGTTGAGGGGGTGGTGGTGGCTAGCTTCCAGATGCCCCAGTTCCCCTATCCAACTGACCACATAGCTGCTTGAGTGCTCACATTGGCAAAAGGGAGGCAGCAGGGTTAGGTGCAGGGATACCTTTCTCAGGGACAATTCAGTTTTAGGTTGTTTTAAGCTGGCCATATCCATGCTTTTGGGGAAATGAAGCCTACACAGAGCCATATGATTTAATAAATAACAGCCTAATCAGTACACAGCCATTACAGACTAATCCAAGAAAAGATTTTCCAGCTGCTTTCAGTGAGGTCAAGTAAGTGGCATATTTGTTTATTGCACCACTAAACATTCATTTCTAATCTGCCAATCAGCAAATTCATAGCTATTGTATATCTGGAAAGCTCCCTTTTTTTCCCAAAAGAAAGAGGTTAGTTCAAAACATCACAATGTGTACTTTTCACTGATAGGAGGTTTCAGCCCATACTGTTTACTTGGCTGTCTGTGCAGAGACCCACTATGCATAAATCAGTGCAGAGAAATACAGGATTGTTTTATTACACAATGAAGTTTTCCAAACCATTGTTTACTTGAAACAGATACATTAAGTGGACTGGATGAGTTTGTTTAAGGAGAAAGATTTGGCATGTTACATTGTTCTTGACAATGGCAATTAGGAATATATTTTGATCTGAAGGTAATTAACAAAAATGACAAAATGCTATTCCAAAGCTTGACAAATTTTCCAAATGATGAAAGTTAACATGAATCCAGTTCTTGGGATAATTTTCAGATTACTCAAAAGTATTGCTTAATACTGACAAGAAATCAGCTATGAAGAATCTTTATAATTTCCATGGTATTAACTGCAATGCATTTCATATACAAATTAGCAGACCTGACAAGATGCTATGCCAATATCTTAAATCCCTCAAATTTTGTCACCCTGAAGTCAGATTAGCAAGATGTTGGTGAGCAAAAGACTACTCTCCATCCTTTTTCATATGAACCCCCTTTCCAAATCCTCTCAATTGCTCCTTCTCATTCACAATACCTATGACCCTTTCACCTTCCAGCCTCCTCTCACCTCTTCAAGGCCTCTATGAACATTCTTCACCTTCCTTCTTCCCGTTTACTTCTCCAAAATACATTGGTCCATGGGCTGTTGAACTTTCCATCAAACCTTCATGCCTTTTCCTATTCTTAGTCCTGTGCTCTTACCTACCCATGTACACATTATGTCATAAGTGCACAATTAAGTTCTGCCACTTCAAGGATAATTTATTCTGAAATTACATCTAATTCCATGTGAACTGCTGAAAGGGCAAGTATAAGGCAATTCAAGAGGAGACAGATAAAACTGAAAAACTTTACAATTATATTACAATACCCAGTACACAACACTCAAAACCTATGTCTTGAAAGAGATAATGTTCTCATGCTTCAATCCCCTGTCAGCAGAATTGACCTGTTCTACTATAGCACATGACAACATGTTATCTTATGCTAGCTCAAAAGCTCTGCTGTTTGCAAGATGGGATGAGTGAGAGGCTTGTCAGACGGCTACTTGTGGTTCCAGAGTCACCAGCTAAATCAGTGTTTGTCTGGACAGCTCTAAACAATAGCAGCTGCTAATAGTCCCACTTGGGATCATTTTCTAATTGCGGATTACCAGACACAGCAGGGTATCCCTTCCTTCTCCTGGGATAATCCTTGTGCTGGGAAGGCGGGGAGAAGATTTATGAAGCAAATATGCAAACCTCAGCTAAGAACTGCCACTGTAGTAGAGACAACTAATCAGCTGGTGAATGCTTGAGAAATTTCTGGTGCTTTTGTTCTCTTTCTTGAAGGGAATATATATTTTGCCGTACTAGTATCAGCTCGTTAATTCATCAGTGTAGATATTATACACCAGAAAGCTTCACTGCTGTTTATTCAGATGCTTCGTATCCTTGTTTATGCTAATTCAGGACTGTGCTCTCCTATTAGGTTCATGTATCTGTGGTGTCATTTGTCCTGAATTCACTTGTCTGGTCTGTCTCACTTGAGAAAGCCTTTGTTTCATGTTTTTCCCACAGAGAAATCTGATTGCCAGATCCTTGGTGTTACATCGATGCAAAGAACATGAAGCTGTAATCTGTATGCCTGAGACACGATTTCGGATGAGAAAGTTTCAGTAGCAGTGGTTATCCTTGAAAATCTTAATCCTTGTCAGTGATCTCTTTGTATTTCTTGAAAAAAATATATTTTGACACTTCGGTTATAATGTGGTGCTCTCATTTTTTCCTTACCTTCAGAAAGTGCAGAAATCCTGCTTGAAGGATGACAAAACACCTAGTAAGATTTCAAATTCCAGCACCGCCTCTGTGAATGGCTCTTCGAAGTCACAAAAGCTTCCATAAAATCCTTATACTGCTGAAACCTCTCAAATGTGTGTCTGTGAAGTATCAGACTTACGGTGCTATCCAACTGTTGCGTTAAGTATTGTTCGTACCTGTTACTTGTGGTAGGAATTTCTGTACCTGTCACTAGAGGGCAACGCAGCTGCTCACATCATCACGCCTCGGGGGAGTTCCGAGCAGCTCCCTGCTGAGATCCACCTCAGATCCACCCCATGCTGGGGTGCTAACTTTAATAGGTACTAGTTGAATACTTTTGAATGGACCATCTGGAATGACGCGGAGAGGAGACTAATGCTGTTTGCCTCCAGAAGACCTGACTTCTCTGCTTATGTCCCTTCCTCATAGGCATCATTGCCCAGTGCTGAGAACAGCCGCAGTTTCAGGAATCTTCCTTCATCTTGAACTACTGATGCTATGGAGGATTTATCACTGACTTAGTTTCATGCAGGATTTGGTCTTTGACTTTTACCCACGAATGCATATACCAGAATATTACTAGCCCAGGTTGGCTTATCTTTGAGTTTCATGCAGATTTGGGGAAAGAAAAAAAAAGGTTCACTCACATGTAACTCAAATATTGCCAAACAGGTGGGCTTGTCTTAACTTGCAAGGCCTGGCATGGAAACAATCTATCATTTTGAACACTCCTAAATGCAATAATACTCTCATTTAACTATGACTATGCTGACTACATTAAAGGGTGGTGTAATTTCCAAATGAGATAACACTGTATGATTACCTAATATCAAAGGTGATTTTAGTAATTTCACTGAGATTAAGTTTTTACACCCCCTGTGATTTTTACCATGTTGCCAACACCCTGTTCTGCCTTGGAGTCAGAGTTCTCTGATTCTGTGTGATTATCTTGGGAAGGTTTCCAAGTATGTTTATGTTGGATTACTACCTGAGTATATTTTCTTCCCTGCTTACTCAAGTGGTGTCTCTAGATCATCTTTCAAGGGCATCTAAATATGTATAAAGCAGAATAAATTCAAATGTGAAGTTCACACACTTGACTCCTTCCTCCATCCTTCTCTGCAGACATGCTTGCAGTGTAACCCCACAGTTTCTCTCTCATTCCACATAGCAGGTAACTCTAATTAAAATCAACTATCAACATTATTTTTTTTTAATAAAGAAGGTAAAAGCTATCCATATTTAGGTTTTACAAGAATTTTCTTTTGTGTTAGGAGAGAAGGTCTGGTCAAGTTATGAGTTAAAAAATTATGGAGTCAGTGAACAGTAGAAAGGCTCTGGTTCTGTCCCCCTCCCTCAGAATACCATGCTAGAAGGAACACTATTCAAGAGAAATATAACATTATATATCTCTTTTAACCAAGCAGCCTTGTACTTTGCATACATCCTTTGTCGTATGTCATATATGACATGGAAGTCCCTCCCATGAACTAAGAGGGGCCTGGAGCGGATATCTTCCATTTTTAGATATATATGTTTCTGCTACATTGAGATACAACAGATACTTGCATTAAGATACAGTTTCAAGATTATTTTTAAAGCTTTGGGGGAAAAAGAATAGTACTTTTTAATTTATGGTAGCTTTTTGCTTAACAAGAACTTTTATTAAATACAGTGTCTTCTGTTTGGAAAGCAGGACTTGTTATTCGGGTTTGGCTCATACATTCAATATCCTTTTCTGACATTGACCAGTACAGTCAAGTGTACAAAAAAAAGCAGATGAAATCCCACTGCTGATTATATTTTTTTCTCAGATAAATTAAACAGAATTTACAACAGTGTAATTCTAACACTTAGCTACATCCACATTCATATTTTAAAATAAACATAGACACTATCCTAGTTGTTGTTGCTGGAGGCCAGCTTCACTTTCCTTCTCTCAGTACTTTTCAATATTAAAGACAATAAAAGGTGATGAAAAAGTCTCTGCGGTGAATCCCAAGATTGAGATATCGCCAAAGGCAATGTGGTTAGCTCAGTATGAAGAAAGGGACTTAATTCTGAAGATAGAATCCAGTCATTTCAGTAAGTGAATACGAGCCTATTAAAAACTCAAAACAAACAAGAACAAAAAAAACCGCTAGGCAGAGATTTTGTTGGATTTGCAGATAAATTCTCTCACAGGTCCCTATGCATGCAGAAGGTTTTGTCTCTGGGCCCCAGGTGCTGCCGTCCTGATCACACCCCCGGACCACGCAGGGGCCGAGGGCACTTATTTTAACAACCCCTCTTGCAAATCAAAGCAACACCAAAAGTCAAAACGTGAACTTCTGTGCCCCTGGACAGTTTGGGGTGTTGGATGGGGGTTTTGTTTTTATTTTTTCTACTTTTTTGTTTGCTTGGTTGGTTTGGTTTTGCTTTTTTTAAGTTTTTGTTTGATTTATTTTGAGGGGGG
>WBMV01002501.1:994198-1066840 GCA_013396655.1 Campylorhamphus procurvoides
GCCCGGAGCGGGGCTGCAGAGGTGGCGGAGCGGAGGGGAGCGGCGGCACTAGCAGCACCAGCAGCACCAGCAGCACCAGCACCATGCGGGCGGCCGCGGGGGTAGGAGCGGGGCCGCACCTGCCCCCGGTGCGGGGGGCGGGAGGGCTCCCTCCGTGGGACTCCCCTGCCAAAAGTCCCGCACGGGGAGCCTCCTCCAGCGCTGTCCGCTTCATCCCTTTCTTTCTAGGACGTTGTGGGCATCCTCTGCCTGGTGTCTGTGGCGGCCGCGCTGGATTTCAAGTACCACCACAGCGAGGAGCTGGAGCAGTACCTGAAGGGTGTCCACGCCGCGTACCCCTCCCTCACCCACCTGCACAGCGTCGGGCGGTCGGTGGAAGGTAAGGGGCGGGGGGCAGTGGAAAGGGGAGAGAAGGCTTTTTTTTTCTTTTAAAATTAAATTAGGACAAGTGTGGGTAAAGGTGGCTGTGGTAGCGTTTCGTGTGCGCTTGCTGGCGGCGGGGCTGCTCTAACCAATCTCTGTGAAGTTTCCTTTTCCTCTTGCTTAAGCGTGAATAACACACTCTGGCTGAAGCGTCATCAAGGGAAAAGTTCTCCCAACACCTATGTCTTTGAGAATTGGAAACCTCCTGAGTGGCAATTTCAGAAAGGCGGCTGTCTTTAAGGACGCTGTCTTAAAATGTGAGGGTACCTGTTTGCCAAGTGCCTGTTCCAAGCGGGACTGCAATGACACAGTGTTTTCTAACTTGTGGTTATGTTAAAAATACCGGTGATTGGTTTTTTTGTTTGCTTTGTTTGGGGTTTGTTGGTTTGGTTTGGTTTTGGAGGGGTTTTGGTTGGTTTGTTTTGGGTTTTTTTGGGTTCTTTTTTAACTTTATGTATTATTCCAGTTAATCTGGACTGATTAGAAAAAGGATTTCAAATTCCATACTGATACAAGGTTCTGTGCTTTAGAAGAATGGGATTTCAGTCTCAAACTCTACAGGAAAATGTACTGAAATCAATAATCACCTTTCTGACCTTATATAGATACTTGAATTTATCTCTCTGTGATAGGTACTTTCTTACCATAAATTTATTGGGGTGGAGGGTGGGGACTGGAAGAATATGCTATTTTTAAAAAAGAGATTAGAAAGATTAGTGTTTATTGGTGTATAAAAAACATTTTAGTATATTTCAATTCAGGAAACTACATTGCTTTGGTAAGAGGTAGAAAACCAGATAGAGAATTGATTTGTCAGAAATATCATCTGTTCCTCTACTCCCATTTCAATAGCAATGGAAGGAGAGTGTTGCAGCATCTGTTATCAAATTTGTGCTTGAGTTTAAAAAAATCTCTATTCTTCTTGGTAGATATGCTAGGAGTTCCTTTTTGTGCTTCCTTCTTACCATGTATCTCAAAGTAGACAAGTAATATAGTTATTTAAACTGTGTTATTCTTGGTTTCATCAAAGGCAGAATTAAATTGGATTATGTTATTCATCCATGCAAGAGAAGGCTAGTTCCTGTACATACGGTTCCCTCCAGTGCAAACTACCAATTATCCACTTCCTCATTTTCCTACCTTAAGGGAATTTAGCTAATGTTCTGATGATAAGGCTAGATCCTGACTTTTCTGTCCGGAACTCTGATGGCTTATCTTTGTGCAGATAGGAAAAAACCTTTCATCTAACCTGAGAGACTGAAATTTTAGCTTTTACATATGTAGATACTTAAAAGTTGATAACACAAAGTGTTCAACTTGTCTGAGTTCCATCACCATGAAAATTAGAAATTCATCATCTCTCGTTTTTGATTGAGCAATGCACTGAAACACTCAGATTTTGATATACTGCCTTCTGCTTTGCCAAACTCTGTGAGAAGAGAATTGTGTGGGCTCTCCTTGTTCTGCCAACTACATGTCATGATTCATAAAAGAAGTTATCCCTTACACTTTTTGCATGTCCTGTGTGCCTGCAGTGTTTCCCTGAATGGAATAGGTGGGCAGCAGAAACTTTTTCAGTGCCATGTAAAGTAGAATGGCAATGAAAAATGTTCTATGATTCTCTATTTTATCTTTTCCTAAATGTTAAGAGATTTCTATCTGAATTAAGAATTGTGCCTTCGGAGTCCACTGGAATATTGTAGGGGATTGTACTGAATTAGGGCCTAATTTTTTTTTTTTATTTTTGCTTGTACTAAAAGAAAGACAGTTTTATGACAACAGTGGTTATATAATTTTGGTGAAAATGAAGATTCAGTTTTGGTCAATGGGCTGAAGTTCAGTTCCTCTTTTCTCGGTTAAGCTGATGCAAACAAGCCTTTATGTGCGTGCACTTACTTGTATGGGTTTTGTAGTGTTGTCCCCTTCCCAAGTAGCACTAAACCATGATAAAATGTACTAGCTGATGATGAGAAACAGAAATTAATTTACATTCCTGATATGGAAATTCTTGATGGTGAATACAAAATCACATAGATCAAAGTGGAGTCTATAAAGCCTACAGATATAATTCTATTGTTATCATAAATGGCTACTCTTAGCATGTTATTTATTCCATGTTCTATTTCAATTTTATCTAATGATCTAGTATTTTATTCTGCCATCCAGGCTTGGATTATGAAGAATGTGAAGTGAAGGCTTGACTCTGATTGGACGCTGTAGACCCAGCGCTCTGTGATGGTGTAGAGTCTACTCACAGAAGTCCACTTGTGGAGGTCNTGGGTTTTTTTGGGTTCTTTTTTAACTTTATGTATTATTCCAGTTAATCTGGACTGATTAGAAAAAGGATTTCAAATTCCATACTGATACAAGGTTCTGTGCTTTAGAAGAATGGGATTTCAGTCTCAAACTCTACAGGAAAATGTACTGAAATCAATAATCACCTTTCTGACCTTATATAGATACTTGAATTTATCTCTCTGTGATAGGTACTTTCTTACCATAAATTTATTGGGGTGGAGGGTGGGGACTGGAAGAATATGCTATTTTTAAAAAAGAGATTAGAAAGATTAGTGTTTATTGGTGTATAAAAAACATTTTAGTATATTTCAATTCAGGAAACTACATTGCTTTGGTAAGAGGTAGAAAACCAGATAGAGAATTGATTTGTCAGAAATATCATCTGTTCCTCTACTCCCATTTCAATAGCAATGGAAGGAGAGTGTTGCAGCATCTGTTATCAAATTTGTGCTTGAGTTTAAAAAAATCTCTATTCTTCTTGGTAGATATGCTAGGAGTTCCTTTTTGTGCTTCCTTCTTACCATGTATCTCAAAGTAGACAAGTAATATAGTTATTTAAACTGTGTTATTCTTGGTTTCATCAAAGGCAGAATTAAATTGGATTATGTTATTCATCCATGCAAGAGAAGGCTAGTTCCTGTACATACGGTTCCCTCCAGTGCAAACTACCAATTATCCACTTCCTCATTTTCCTACCTTAAGGGAATTTAGCTAATGTTCTGATGATAAGGCTAGATCCTGACTTTTCTGTCCGGAACTCTGATGGCTTATCTTTGTGCAGATAGGAAAAAACCTTTCATCTAACCTGAGAGACTGAAATTTTAGCTTTTACATATGTAGATACTTAAAAGTTGATAACACAAAGTGTTCAACTTGTCTGAGTTCCATCACCATGAAAATTAGAAATTCATCATCTCTCGTTTTTGATTGAGCAATGCACTGAAACACTCAGATTTTGATATACTGCCTTCTGCTTTGCCAAACTCTGTGAGAAGAGAATTGTGTGGGCTCTCCTTGTTCTGCCAACTACATGTCATGATTCATAAAAGAAGTTATCCCTTACACTTTTTGCATGTCCTGTGTGCCTGCAGTGTTTCCCTGAATGGAATAGGTGGGCAGCAGAAACTTTTTCAGTGCCATGTAAAGTAGAATGGCAATGAAAAATGTTCTATGATTCTCTATTTTATCTTTTCCTAAATGTTAAGAGATTTCTATCTGAATTAAGAATTGTGCCTTCGGAGTCCACTGGAATATTGTAGGGGATTGTACTGAATTAGGGCCTAATTTTTTTTTTTTATTTTTGCTTGTACTAAAAGAAAGACAGTTTTATGACAACAGTGGTTATATAATTTTGGTGAAAATGAAGATTCAGTTTTGGTCAATGGGCTGAAGTTCAGTTCCTCTTTTCTCGGTTAAGCTGATGCAAACAAGCCTTTATGTGCGTGCACTTACTTGTATGGGTTTTGTAGTGTTGTCCCCTTCCCAAGTAGCACTAAACCATGATAAAATGTACTAGCTGATGATGAGAAACAGAAATTAATTTACATTCCTGATATGGAAATTCTTGATGGTGAATACAAAATCACATAGATCAAAGTGGAGTCTATAAAGCCTACAGATATAATTCTATTGTTATCATAAATGGCTACTCTTAGCATGTTATTTATTCCATGTTCTATTTCAATTTTATCTAATGATCTAGTATTTTATTCTGCCATCCAGGCTTGGATTATGAAGAATGTGAAGTGAAGGCTTGACTCTGATTGGACGCTGTAGACCCAGCGCTCTGTGATGGTGTAGAGTCTACTCACAGAAGTCCACTTGTGGAGGTCGACAGGGACCTGCATATTACCACTTTAGAAAGTGATTGCATCTGGTTCTTTAAGACAAGTATCTTAGCACTCTTCATGTTGGAAGCCTCTCATGCTCCAGGTAGATCATAAAGTAATTTAGGTCTGGAGGCCATCTAGTCTGAGTTCAAAGCAAGGCCAAATTGAAGGTTAGATGGTGATGCTCAAGGCCCTCTCCACTCAAGTTCTGAATATCTGCAAAGGTGGAGATTCTAAAGGGTCTCTGACTACCTGATCCAGTGTCCAACCACCTTTGTTGTGCAAATGTGCTTTCCTGCTTCTGATTAGAATTTCCCTTGCTGTGAGCAATGTTAGATGCCCTTTTGCTTTGCACCTCTAAATGTTTGGCTCTGTCTCTCTATAATGTCCCTTTGTTTATTGGAAGGTTGTAGTTGTATCCAGGCTAAACAAACTGACCTGCCCCAGCCTCCTCTCCTCAGATGCACTGTGATCATCTCAGTGGCACTCTGCTGGACTTCTGGTGTGGTGATGCCTCTCTTGTGCTCAGGAACTCATAGTGGGGCACACGACTCCAGATGTAGCTTTACTAAGGCTGGGTGGAGGGGAAGAGTAATTTCTCTCAAGCTGCTGGTTTCTGTTCTTGCTGATGCACCCCAGCACACAGGTGTGTTTTTTCTGCTGTGAGAGCACATTATTGGCTCACATTTGTCTTGTCCACCTGTACATTGTGCCCACACCCCGCAGCCCCTAGGCTGCACAGCTGCAACATAGCCAGTCTGCAGGCTGTACAAGCATGGCATTATTTTCTTGGGTTGATGATCCAAATATGGGATTCTTTCATTCCAGGTGCAAGATTTTGCATTTCCCTTCAGCTTGACAAGGTCCCTTTGAATGGCAGCCCTGGCCCTAATGAAGATATTAAACAGTATCAGCTTCAGTACTGACCCTTGAGGAATGCTGCTAATCATTCTCTGTCTCTTGAACCATCAGCTGCTCAGTCCAGCCAGCCTGTGACCTTAATGTAGTCTACTCCTTTCATCCCAATGTTCTCATCTTGTTTACCAAGGTACTGTGAGGGTGACTAGGCACTGGAATGGGCTGCTCAGGGAAGTTGTGAGATCTCAATCCTTGGAGACATTCAAAAGTTTTCTGGACATAGTCCAGAGCAACTGGCTGTAAGTGGCCCTGCTTAAGGAAGGGAGTCGGACGAGGAGACCTCTGGAGGTCCCATCCAACTGTTTCTGTGATTCTGTTGAAAGTCTTGATGAGGTCAAGACTAAAGAAATAGGGTGCTTTCCTCTTTCTCACTAAGGCAGTCATTTCTGTGTAAAACCTAAGCAGTCAAATATGACCAAGATTTGTAGAGAATTTGTATGTCTGTGAGAGACTTGATATGGTCTTATTGGCAGGTAGGCAGAGAAGTGTGATGGCCCAGAAAATACCTTAATTCTTTTATAATGTTTCAAGTGTGTTGTTGAATAAACACTTAAAAGATCTTTGACAGGAGTTCTGTTTTCTAATATGTCCAATGTCCAACCTCAGAACAGTATGTGCACTGTATAATAATAGAGGAAGCTGCAGAGCTGAATCAGTCTGAAGAATGCAACATGGTGTAATAATATAAACCTGTCCTGCCTCGTGCCACTCCCGTGTAAAACAGACTGACTCTTCAGCAAACAAATCTTAGAGTGCATTACCAAAAGGAAAATATTTGATGTAGGCATATGATCTGTGGCTTTTCATTGTTCAAGATACAGTGCTGTTGCTATCCTTTGAAAAGAAAATGAGGGTGGTGGGAAGCAGACTTAAGGATTCTTATAGACCTGATGCCCTTCTTAGGAGGACAAAGACAAGCAACTGCTGAAAGAGCTGAGTGACTTTTGGAGTAGATCCACACTCTATAAAAACTCTTTTCAGATACGTTCTGGATTCAGATAAAGTGATAGCATGCCAATTACAGCTTGGTTTAGATCTAGATTTTCTGGAGGCCAGTCTGCATTTTTAGAATTCCAGTCAACTTGGAACAGTAGTAAACATCCTTAGGCTGGATTCTGCTCATCGAGCAAAAAGTTGTGTATGTTTAAAGTACCTTTGCCTTTACCTAGTGAAGTTTCAAAGTTGACTTCATAGATTAACATCTTTTTGGCAGATTTCATCACTAGAGAGACAAAAACTAAAACAAACTGACCTGATTTTATTCCGGTTCCACTAGAAATTCTAAGAAATATCTTGCAAAAGATCTGCCTTGAAACCTTCTTTAGGTGAGAACTATGTGGTTTAGTCATTCTATTCTGATACTTAGTATTCCATTTCTCTCTCTGTTGCCCTTGGTTGGGCACATTCTATCCATTAATCTTAAGCATTTTGATAACTTTACTTTTATTTTCTTTTTTGTTGTGAATTAGTGAATATTGCTTATTAGCATTCTGCTACCCCTGTTGTATAAACAGAGAGGCTGAAGCACGCAGGGTGTATGTGTTCATTTGGTGTGGGTTTTAAAGTTCACGCAGGACCTGCCCATGGCTGAGTACATAGATGATACTCTGTACTCAGAAGGGCTCCCAGCAGGCCAGATTTCCCAGTGACTTGGACAACGAGATGCCTGTTGGAACTCATTATTCTCCTTCCTGCCTGCATTCATGGGTTTCCCTCCATGGAAAAGGCAATGGAATGGCACATGCCCAGGTTCCCATCTGATAAGCAGCTGTGACTTCAGCAAAAGGGCATGCTGGAGATTAGAACTCGGGTAGTGCTGGAGGAATCATGTGCCTGGTAATACAGTTAATAGAGAACCATGGCATCATTCCTCACAAACATTAATGGAACATACCCCAAGATGTGCTGGGGATCAATTTAAATCTCCTGAGTGTTCTGGTAGAGTGTGATTGATATCTTTAGGTGTTTATGGGTGGCTATTGAACAGGGGATTGCTAACTTCAGATTAATTGCTCTCCAGTGAAAGTATTTAATAATAAAAGACCAGATATTGTACTTGTCTCATCTATATATTAATAGTCTGTGTATGTAGCTTAAAAATTATGTCTACCTGGGAAAAAACTAGCAACTTACTTATTGTGACACAGTATGGAAGAAGCCTGTGTTAATACCATCAGTAGTAAAGTACATTGTAAATTTTATTGCATTTACATTAGAGACACATTCTGGATGTTTTTACTTTGTTTAAATACTAGAAAACAAATTTTACTGCTGGAGAAAACAAAGCTGAAATACATATCCATAAAATATTTGTACTCTACTAGAATTATTATCAGGTTAATTTCAGGGGTTCTCACACTGTGCAAAATAGAATGAAAAGATTATATGTGTCCCAGTGTACTCTGAGGTAAGCTTTTCATTGTTACCCATGATTAAATGTTTTTACAGACTAAATTCTGGTAACCAGTATTTTAAAAAGAAGGAAATAAAATGTGATAGAGAAGATTCTTTTTGTCTTGAAAATAAACAAGTTGTTTAGAGGAAAGTTCACAAGGAATGTGATGTCTTTAAAGACAACATTGCAGTTATCTTTTCTGTGGCTACATGATGTGAGGTATTTTTGTGTAGAAGTGTTACCTTCTTTTTGCTCCATTTGATTACTGCAAGTGGCTTTCCTCCTGTCTGCAATCGTTGATGTCTCCTCTTCCCTCCTCATCTCCTATCCCACAGATTTCCTTAGTACTGTGAATTAGGCTCATCATGCAAGCATGGTGTGTATAGATAATATAAGCATTGAGGGATTTCAGTGTTCATTTTTAGAAACAAGAATGAATGAGACATTTTCCACTCCAAGGGCCTCATGCAAATCATACTAAAGTAGCTTGGCTTCAGTCTAGAGTTTCATGTAAAAATCATCTAAAACCGTGATAGTTAAACTTCTATCCATGGTTGCCTGCTCCTCTTCTAAGATTTTTTTTCCTGATATGTGCCACTTGCTCTTTTCGGTGTCTTTCCTGACAACCATTTTTGTTTTAGTCTTTGACAGTACTTGTGGCATATAAATGTGTGTTAACAAGTTTCTAAGTAGGTTTCTCTATTAGTTTTATTATTGAAAAGGTGTTTGGCTTCATGGATGGGCTTGACCTTAACAGCCTTGTAAACTCCATTTGCAGCATGTGAGTCACTGTGATGGGAAGGGGAAAATAAAAGGTGGACTGGCTCCTTCAGGGTTTATCTAGTAAAAGCTAAATCATGACTTTAAAAAGAAAAAGTATTAGCCTTTTTACTAGTATTAAGTACTAATTAATTAAGTATTAATTAGTATTTTTAAAAGTTTTCAGCTCCCAATTGAGTTTTGCTCTAAACCATGTGTTTAAATAGAACTCACCATTATTATATTAGCTTTAAATTCTAAGTCTGTCTTAGCTAAAGATAAAAGTTCTTTCAAAGTGAAAATATAGTTTAATATATCATCTGGTTGTATCCTCTAGCAGTTTGACTCAAGTAATGTGACACAAGTAGTTTGTGTGTAATCAGTCCTCCAATAGCCAAATACTAACATTTTGTCTGATAATAACAAGACTTAACGTTGCTTTCCTGTCAGTATGGCAATGGTTTTTATGCAAGTCATTTGTAAAAAAAAATGTAGTTTGGTCAGCATCAGATGTTTAAAAGGTTGACAGACATTACTCTTGGAGATGCAGTCACTGACTCTGAGCACATTCCTATTCTCTTGCAGTGAAAGTAAAATAATTTGTTAAGTCGTCTTTGTGCTTGCTGTGAACTGGTCAATCATTTTTGTCTTGCCTTCTATACTCTCTGCTACTTAAATACACTTCTTGCAGAAAATTTTGTGGGAAAGTTTTGGGTTTGCTTGGTTGGGTTTTTGTTTTGGTTTGGGGTTCTTTTAGATTTGGTTTTTTGGGTTTTTTTTTCCTCCTATTGTAAAATGTGGCATGTCAGATTTCTGTCCCAGCTAAATAAATAAATTCAAACTGTGTGAAGGGAACCTATCCTAGAAACATAGATCAATCATTTCTCATATATAAATTGTTATCTAGTACTGAAATCTTTATGTTGTACTAAATAGGCCAGATCTTTCCATTTTGAAACAGTCCACTGTTTGTGTGAACAGCATTTATTTAAAACCAGTCTTGTTTGGGAAAAAAAAAAGTCTGTTCTCCTCCTTCCTCTCTACCCCTTGCTTCCTAGCTGTCTAGTTGCAGCATGTATTTAACCTTTTCTTTAGAGCAAGTAAGGTCTTAAGCCTGCAGCCATCCTATTTTCCCTCAGCAAGACTTTGCAGCTTTCCCTGTTTGTTTAGAAGTAGGCAAAATTGAGCACTGTCTACTGCAATTCACACAAGTAAAGGTAACAGTGCTCTGGAGTTTGTGTGACATAGAATCAGCAGTTGCAGCTGGTGGATGTCATTAGGTTCTTGTCTGTCTCAATATCTTTTTCTGGTGTTGAGATAGTATGTAAGACACTTTATGTTTGGGGGGTTTGGTTGCTTGCTTTCAAACCAACTAAAACACAGCTCAGGATACTAACAATGATACACAATGGATGTAAATTAATGTTTTCCCTCCCTCACTTCTTGTAGAATTCTGTGGTTTGGAGCATAGTACATAATTTTTTAACAATGTAAATGAAGTATTATCCTAATCACAAGCTTACTTAAGGAAATTAAACTCTTATCCTATGCCTCAGTTTGACTCAGTTGGTGACTCTGCCTGCATTCTCCTTTTAGCTTGAAGGGAGAACAGTAGCTATGCCCTCCTACCTCCCTTCAGAGGATAAGGCTTTTTAGCAGAATAGCGTTTCTAGTAGTTTTCTATTCACTTCCTACAAAAGGAGAAGAGCAGTGTGCCTTGCATCCCTTCTATATGGCCTTTTTGCCTAGGACTTCTGGCTGTATATCCCTGGAGCTACCAGTGTTGCTTATTCTCTGGGCTGCCTGATTAATGCTTTACTGTGTATAGCTATGGTATGGTATATTGCGTTCAGCTAGTTAACATACGTGCATGAAAACCTACTCATAATACATTAATTAGTTGATAGGCAGGGTGTGACTTCTTACCCTGAAGCATTTGTTCATTAGACAGTTGTTCTGTGCATGATTTCGCGTAGAAGAGAGATCTAGATTGTTTTGAAGTCTGGGACTTTGAATGAAATCTGGATGTTCATATGATTTCTGAATTTTCTGCATAGGACTGGCTGTAGATCTCTTCTCCTCCCAGCTGAGAGGACATCCTCCCTGTAAGCTGTTCCACTTCTGGCACAGTCCCTCTCATAAGCTATGCAGTGGTTCGGATGTGAGAAAGTTTAGAGGATGCTTCTAAGCAGATGATCCTAGATGATATCTAGGACTTACTTGTTACGGGAAAGGCCAGACCATGGAGGTTAGAGTTGTTTAATTGATTGACTGTAACTGCTATGTATCATGCTGAGCTCACAGTGGCTTGAAGATACTGAGTTACATTTCCTGTTTGTCCACAGCTGGTGTGTTCTATATCCTTGGGTCTTGAGGTTACCTGGGTCATTTAAACAGAGCCTGAGCAGATCTAAAAAAGTAACACTTATCCTAAAGCTAAAGTAAATTTTGTTCTCAGTAAGAAATATAGCCCTACTACGCGAGTTCACCAGTCTAGTTTGGTCCAGTAGGGTTTTTTGTCCAAAGAACAGATAGAGAGAATTCTAGGAATAAGGTAGGCACAGATGTCTTCCCTGGTATACACTTCTAGCAATGTGCAATCTTGATATTTCTGACAAAATGAATTTCCTGACCGTGGCATACCTAAAGTAAAAGTACAAAACTTACTCTGATACACAATTTCATTGGCTGATCTCAAAATCCCAAGAAGAAACAAAGGCCACCAGAAGATGTTTGTTCAACAGGCCAAGGACTGAGTAATTCTGTTTCTAGGTAGTAACACTGCCTGAATTTTAGGTGTTGCCTTGTGTCTTTGTTACTTTTTCCAAAAGCCAGTCGCTGTGTCTACAGAAGCATTTTGTTACCTCTTTTGAGAGAGAGTCTCGAAGCAACTGATCAGACTAATGTAGTTTGCTAGTTAACTAAGGAAGAAGCAGATGATCTTAACAGAGACTGAGTAATTTTTAAAAAAATTAATATATCCTTCTTTTTTCCCCTCTCCAGGAAGCTAAAAAATGGAGGGGGGAAAAAAACAAAAGAAAAAAAGTGGAAGGGGAAGCTCCTCACGGAATTTATAGGAGTCTGCTTGTCAATGATGAGATGTGCATTGTTTTGAGCTTCTTATTTTTACAGGATAGGCGTAGCAAGTCTCTTAATGAGGTACTTCAATGCACTGACATCCTCAAAGTGCTCTAGTGACTTCTCAGCCTCATATGAGCAACAACCTGTAGTCTCCTCCTGGTTTTCTACTCCCTCTCTTGCTTTCAAGTGGCTGAAATAGTTCTGACCTCCTCTGCCACTGGTGATAAAAGGGTAGACCAAACAAAACTCTTGAATTGGAATAAATTGCACTTTAAAACAAATGGCCATCTTTTTTGTGCCTGACTTGTGTTATAAGCAATCACTTTACTCATAATGGTCCAATGGTACACTGCTGTGAGTGGGTAAGATTTCTTTTATGAATACAACAGTTTTTCTGAAAATTACCAGGTGCCTGCCAGTTTCACAGCTATCTCAGAAAATAAAGTATACACATTTTTAGAACTAGGTTTTAAAACCCTGTGGTAATAGAAACAAGAGTTGCTGAAAAGGAAACATAGTCTGTTTGGTTTTCAGGAATAAATATGAAACCAGTTAGTGTAAATAGTAGGGAAAGCCTGTTCAGATGAATTCTATGTGTCTCTGGTGTTCTCATCTTCTTAGTGAGGAATACTGAATAAGGTTAGTATATGTTAATTTGAAAAGAGTATTCCCTCTGCAATGTGGGGGTTTTTTTTTGGCTTTACACATTTATTCTTATTTCTCCTTTTTTGTTCAAATAATGTATAAGATGCTATTCTCGACACTATGGTCTGCATTAACAATTTTCCATAGTTTTGTGTATAAAGAGTGTGCTCAGCTTGATTATGAGAACTGGAAATGGTACAGTGATGAGTCACATGTACCTAGGAAAGAAAGAGTTGCTGTTCTCATAAGATACAAGTCCTGTGAATGTGTCCAAAGCAGCTATGGATATCCTAATCAACCAAAGATATGTAAACTTTTAGGAAGATAAGCATGTGTGTGAACCATGAACTGTTTTGTCTCCCTCCCCTTCTCAAGTCCTTTGGATACAAATAAACAGTATCTAGTGTTTTTTAAAGAGTCATTGGTTATTCTGGCAGTTCTGCTTACAAGAAGCTGACTCTAGATGGGATTGGCTGGTGTAATCTCTGGGACTAGATGGGGGTTTATAGAATAGCAGGAGATTGTTACTTTTATTAATCTTTTGCCTTCAGAGAAAGAGCTTTATGTCTGTGATAATAATACTTCTGGTCTATTCCCACATGCCCCTTAGGTTAAGAAGTAGTTGTGGTAGACCTGCAACCTAATGTTACTTTGGTTCTTTTGGCTTTTCTCTGCTTATCTAAGGAGTATGCTGGATATTGCCACATGTGCCTGGTTGATGTATGTGACTGATCTGTATCTTTTTAATACTTTCAAATACTTTGAAGGCTTCCTTATATTTAAAGAGTCCTAGCTCTTCTTGGGGCATCAACTTTGTTCATTGCTAATGTTAATGCTACTACAGCCCAAGTCTTTAGAAAATCCATTCTGCCTCAGTGGACTATGATAACGTGGTATAATGAAAGTGAGCATAAATACTCACGAAAGAACCTGATGTACTACAGTTTTCATACAGATGTTTGTCTGATCTCAGCTTTGGGGTGTGTAGCTTATTTTGAGGCTGTTTTAATTGAAAGTCTGACACATTTGTTCATATTTATAAGCCAACTTCTGCGATGCTGCTACATTAGTCATTCTGATTAAACATTTCTGGTTATATAAATAATGTACTGGTACCTCATTCTGTTAGAATCTGAATCAAGCCATGTGTGCTGTTGGGCAGTCCCCTTGCAGAAGACAAGTTCCAGAATGGTTTTAGATTTTCCAGCTTGAATCGGTGATGACAAACCAGAGTGCCTCGGGGCACAGATGCTGCTGGTGCTTGCTTAGCAAAAGGGACTTACTTCTGAAGTCCTTCATTAGCATTCATTAGCTGTGGCAGTGTTTTGCTAGAACACAGTGTTGCCCTGCTCTTATCATGGAGAAGCAAACACTTTGTCTTTCTGTTGAAGCTTGGAAGTACAGTACAAAGTTATACATGAGAACTGACCTTCTCTGTATTTCCATCTTCTTGCCTATGTGTGTGTACGCAGGTAGCAATTGCACTCCTATATTACACATTGGCAGTACTGAACTCTGCAGGGAATACAAGTACAGATTAGAAAAATTAAAAGGCAAACAATGTTTTGTGTTAGTAAGGGAACAGATTTACTATGAATGTGATTAAAAAGTTATAAGTGATAAAGCCATGACTGATTTCTTGATCTCTCTCATCCTGCAAGATAAGGAACTTCATGTATTAATGAACATAGTTTGACTTAGTCTCATAAAACAGATGTCAGATGCAGCTGGGAAGAGATCCTGATATAGTTCTGCCACAACAAGAAAACTGTAAAATGCCTTAGTATCCTGCACGGTAACAATTAACACAGATTTACACTAGTGTTAAAGGTAGCAAGGATGGAGAATCACTACACATAGCAGAATATGTTGCCAAATGCAGTTAGAGCAATGTTTTCAATATTAGTATGCATAGTTAAAGTGGATTAAAGAGTGTGTGAGAGATTATGTGGGAATTGTGGTATATCTACAGAAGAATTTATTAAGAAGTGACTCTCATGCCATCCTATCTCTGCATGGTATTTTTGTATAAGTAATGCAGATTCCAGTTATTTGCATTGTTTCTCTTCTTCTGTCAAACCATAATTATGCAGATGTTGCTTTTGCAGTGGAAGCTGCTGTAAAAATCAGCCAGTGTGTTTATGTCACTACTGTTACTTGGTGTTCTCATCATAGAATCTAGGCTGAAGCTCTTCTGCTGTACTGGAATTGAGCAGGACTGACACAAGCTATGCCTAAGGCATAACCATCACCCTCTCATCTTCTCATTGAATAGAATCTTGTCTGTCTTGTCCCCCTTCTTATTTTGCAGTGCTTTGATGGTGTACTTTGGGCATCAGAAACATTTTTAAATTTTGTGTGGAACACAATAGAATGAAGCCCTGGTAGTGTGAGTTCTCAGGACTGCTGAAATATCACTAGCCAGTTAAAATCTGAAGAATGATGATAAAGCTTTTAAGTTCTTTGAACTTTCTATTTTACATATCTGTCCTTTTTTTTTTACTTCTAAAGTGACCTTCCCTACAACTTAGGGTCACATATTTCTGAACAGTATGCAGACCACCCAGATAATAGGCCATATGGCCTGTAGAGTTTGTTGCCAAATGTGGCATAAGTAAGGGAAAAAAGTAGTAAGTCTTAAGGAATAGGGTATGAAATACAAATCAAAGTAAATTGGTGTGCCTTGTATGAAATCTCAAAAGAATAGGGGGTTTAGGTCATTAATTTGATTTATTATAATGTCCCACTGTCTTTTTTTCATAATTTAGCATTATGCATTTTATAGGTAATATAGATGCCTACCAGTAGTTTCATATCTGAGGCCTTTTCTTAAACATCTAAACCCTCAATTTCTAGCCAATGTCAGAGCAAGTTTTGTTCAAGTAAGAATTCAGTCAGATCTGGAGCCAGAGTAAACTAGTTTTGACACTAGGGTGTCAAAGGCACTGTTTCACACAGCCTTCTCCTGGACAAGCTGGCAAGATACAGATCGGATAGGTGGCCTGTAGATGGGGAGGAAATGGGCTAACAGACCAGAGTGATCAATGGTTTTTGCTCAGGTGGGCAGCCTGTCACAAGTGGAGACTGCCAGGGGTTAATACTGGACCCTACACTGTTCAATACCTTCATAAATGGTCTGGATGATGGAACTGGCAGCACTGTCACCATGTTTGCTGATTACATCAATCTGGTGGTGAGGTGGACAGCTCAGAAGGGTAAGCCATCTTGGAGAGATCCGCTCAGGCTGGAAGAGTGAGCTAGCAAGAACAGTACCAAGATTAACAGTGACAAATGCAAAATTCTGCACCGGGGATAGAATAACTGAAGCATGTGTGGCTGGTGAGTAGCCTTGCTGAAAGGGACCTGGGGCTCCTGGCAAACAAGCAACGAAGGTTGCAGATCTTGGACTGCGTCCACAGGGACATTACTAGCTGAGACTGAGATGTGATCATCCTATGATGCTTGGTGCTTGTCAGGCTGCACCTGGATAGCCAATTTTGGCTTCCACAATTCAAGAAAGATGTGGACAGACTGAAAAAGATCCAAAAGAAGGCTACGATGACCAAAGGGCTGGAGAAACTGTCCTGTGAGAAAGGACTGAAGGAGGGTCATCTCCTTGAAGAAGGGAATGCTCAGATGGGAACCTCATCACAGGATTCTACTACTTAAAGGGTGGCTGCAAAGAGGATGAAGCCTCTCTCTTCACAAGGAGCCACACAGAAAAAAGTGAGGGGCAACAGATACACGTTACACTGAGAGATGTTTAATTTCAATAGAAGAAAAACGTTTTTCCAATAAGAACAACCATTCCCTGAAACAACTTCCTCAGAGATGGAGTAAAGTCCCTATCACTGGAAATTTTAAAGATGCAATTGAATAGAGTGCTCAATAATCTTATCTAGGTTCCCTTTCCCATGTAAGGCTGGACCAGATTATCTTTTGAGGTCCCTTCCAACCTGGACTGTTCAATGATTCTGAGATTGTTTCTATAATTAAGTTGTTCTGTGACCTTGCTTGCTAATGACAGTCAATCTCTCTTTCCCTCCTCTTTGTCGTTCTCCTTTCTAGGCAGGACTACCTCAGTATGGATCAGCATTACTGCAGTTCCTACCCATGAAGCCAGTGGCCAACACGTGGCCAGCCCAGGAGGACTGTAGTCAGCTTGGTGCTTTTTCTTGGTCAAAGTGGTCCTCCCAGCAAACTTTTGAATCAGTGACCTAGCCTGACTGATACTGACAGTGGGTCTGGGGCATTGCCCAGTCATTTTGCTTCATTTCTTAGCCATAACTTTTTTGAAATGACAAGTTTTGCACAAATGAAGCTGTAAAGAACAAAGTGAAGAAAAGTAGAAATAAAATTCAGAACACAATCCAGACTTCAACATCTACAAATTGATCTGTTTTGTTTTTCACTAGGCCTGGAGATGAGTTTCAATTCTCCATTTTAATTGCTGGTTTTTGTAGATCTGTTTAGAACACTGACACTAAGCTGTGAACTGTAGCAATGCTAGAAAATATTTTTCAAAGACTGCTCCTTCTACTAGAAGCTGTGTGGTCTGGCTCTGTTCCAAAGCAAGTCTTGTTACTTGTCCTGAGACACTGTTAGAAACATATGTTTGCCTTGATTACTTGAAATATAGCTCACTAATATCCATATGCTGAATCTTTTTATATGCAGTTAATTACTGCCATATGGAAAGAAATCATACATCATTTCTCATAGGTACACTATCCAGTACTGCAGGCTGAGCAGACCCAGGAATTTATTTTAATTGTTAATGGTAGGTTTTATACCCCTTACAAACTGGAAATGCCAGGAAATAATTGGTATCTCAGTTCATGGGAGTGTTTATCATTTAGATGGCCCTCACACACACTATAAACAGTCTAAATACTAATGCTGGAAAGACCAATTTACATCAGTGTTTAATGTTAGTCTATACTTAGCTCTTCCTTGTGTTTCCCAAGAGGGCAATTTCGCAGTGAGAGCAGCAGGAATGAGCACTGCTGATCACAAGCTGTTAGAAATATTTTTTAAAAATTTTGAAAATAGAATGCAATATTATTTGTAGAAACTCTTAATTGATGGAAACATCTAAAGCATTTTAGCTGCACTTAGACTTTTGTTGCTTGAGTATGTATAGTGCGAATTGGTGCTAGTGCTGCTAGGGGGAAGTGGCTAAAAAATATGACACTCTTCTACATTAGTTCATGAGATATTCCAAAAAGTCTAGCAGTGGATGAGGGTGTTGTCATTGCTAGTAGTTAGGTTTGAAATAGTTCTTGTGATTTTCTTCCTTTCAAATAAAACTAAGGGCTAATCTTAATGTCTGATTAGTGGTGAGATAAGATGCTTTGTGTTCTGCATCATGATCTAGACACTACGACATTGTTTAGCTGCTGTGCTTAATTGATTATTTTATATTTTAGATAACAATTATGTACGGACAGGTAGTACAAATACAGTAAATGTATTGGTTAGTTTAGTGCAGGCTCAGGGCATTAAATCCTCTCACCTAAGTCACTGCTTTTTGCTCGTGTGGGAAATCATCAAAGATTTTAAGAAAGTAATGCTTTTAACTGGCACTTATTTCACTCGCTCTGAAAGGACTTTTTACATGTAATTCACTAAATCTGTTGACTCTGAACTATTTTGAAGCCCTGTGCTTGGTGCTCATGCTGGTAACGGGCAGTTTCAGACTAGAATGAATTTATAGTCTTATTGAAGGCACGTGTTCCCTCTGTAGGAAACTCTGTGTTAAAATTTAACTGTATCTATCTCTATTTGGGAGAGAACTGGAACACCATCAGGTTTTTGATGTAGGCCCTTTGTTACATTAATATTACAATTTCTGCTGACTTTTAGATGTTGGATGTGCTCTTTGGCACTGCAGCTTGGTCTTATGAATCCCTATCTAGGGAAGTTGCATGTTGTAGGTTTGCAGTAGTCACCTCTAAGTTTGGGATGTCATGAAAAGGCTTCAGTCTTAACTGTGAGCAGGTATGTTCTGCTTGGTCCAGCAGTCCATGTGGCAATTAACACACTGGAACCAAGGAGGGATGTCTGAAATTTCCTTCCAGTAGAGGGAATGGGAGCTGGGAGGAATGGCTTAGAGGGCATGCAGACAAAGACTCATAGGAGTACTCTGGAAGGACTTCCTTAGTAATTCTTTGCAGGTTGCCCCAGGACACAACCATGGAGAAAGTGACACATTGTAGAGATGGAAATTAAATTGAGATTGTTGTCCATGCTTGATTATGAATAACAGTAGCATATGTTTTTCATGACTAGGATTGTTTTCAGTTCCAAACATATACTACTGCAGCAAGACTTGTATTTTTACAGAATTGCAGGATGGTTGAGGTTGCAGGGGACCTCTAGATGTTTTGGAGGGGAAAATGGTTAGGGTGGTAGGGATTGGGTGTTCTCTTTCTTGCCTTTCTGAAGAAAGATGTGCTTAAAAGCTAATATCTCTGCATTTTCCACTCTGTAACTTGTCTGAGCTTACAGAAGTCAAGTTGTTTTGGTGTTGGGTTTTGTTTGGTTGGTTTTTTTTTTCAATGAAACGGTGGCTCTGCATACAACAAAGTGAAATAACTAGATTCCTTGCCAAATCACTTGCCACAAAATTATTTTTAAAGGTATGGATTGCTTGCTCACATTGTCCTTTAATGGAAGAGTCTGTAGCAGCACCTCACAGCTTTGTGCATAGCATATGGTTACAAGGGTTAAATACCAATGTCATCTAGAGTAGCCATAAAACCAGGGGATCCTGAGATCACTCCTTGTTGAATCTGTCAGCTCTCGATGCTGTGTTTTACTTCTTGATCTTAAGCCTGAGACTCTGATTCAGCCTGTTAAGTGAGAAATTAGTTTGGGAATCACTGTCTTCAGTTTTACCTCCTTATAATTGTTTCAGTGCATCTTGCAGTGTTCTTTCAGTCCTCCTCAATATTTTTCTCCCAGTGCTGAAGCCATGACCCTTCTGGTATAACTGCTGTGAGTCACACAGCTAGAAAAGAAAACAAAAATGCTGTGGCATGTGCATGACCATGGAGGTCATGGCTCCAGAAATGGGAAATTTATATGCTCCAGAGTTTGTTTACTGCAGGTTTGATGATCCACAAAGATATACAAAATAATGCTTTTTATAGTACTGTGTATAGCAGCATCTGCATTCTTCTTTCTTGTAAGTAACAGTGATGACTGGACTTCCCTCAGACAGCCCATGGGTTCCAACAAGAGCTATGTGAGAGCTGGGATCAGGTAGCATGCATGCAAGCTCTGGACATTAGCAATCTCTAGGCTGGGACTGCTATTATCAGAGAACTGGTCCAGTTTCATTGCTGCCGTCTACTGAAACTTGAGTTTTCCAGCTCAGTAGTAGACTAGTGGGAAGCATAGTTCTGCAGATGAGGTCTGAAATGCCACAGTTTCACTAAAAATAACAAAAAAATGGCTGCCCCTGCCTAATGAGGACTCCCAAAATGTATGTGTTTGTTTATTTTGTTATTTAAAGTTCAGCTTCCTGTGCAGCTTTAGTGGCCCTAACTAATACTCTTTCTGTAGCCATTAATTTCTTCCCTACTGTTGTATTTGGAATATCTCTGATATAGCTCTTCCTGGTACCTCCTGCTTTCTGAGCAGTAACGCATGAATGTGTTTAGCTTTTTTGTATTGTCTTTAGTACAAAACCAGATGTTCTTTCTTTGTGATAATGGAAATCTCTGTATAGACTTTAGAAAAGCCCTATGATTTGATAGTGTGTGGGGGGAAAGAATGATCTCATTTGCTACATTTAATTTGAAAGATGTTTATTTAAAAAAAAAAGCCTTCTTTTCTAGTACTGGTTCAATGCTTTAGAAATTACAGGGTTTGCTACATACTTGGTCAGAAGGCAAAGTGTATTTGTTCCTACAACTAATATAGCATATATTGATAAAATAAAAACTCCACAATCCACTTTGATATGTTATATATAGGACTGACTAGACACCAATAAAATATTCGAATTTGTACAGTGGCCTTTATGACCAGTTATTTTTATGCTTTTTCTTCTAAGGCTTGCATGATTTTACACTTGTTTAAAAAATGTCTTTTCCCCTTCCACTCTTAAAGGTAGAGACCTGTGGGTTCTTGTTCTGGGAAGGTTTCCAACCCATCATAAGATTGGCATTCCAGAGTTCAAGTATGTTGCTAATATGCATGGGGATGAGGTACGTTTCCATTTTTGCAATGTCATTTATGCCAAATATACTTACCAGAGGTTTAGAGTGAACTTCTCTCAGGCATGTGCTACTTATTGTTGAGGTATGCCATAACTCAGAGGACATACTATGTGTGTATTTCTTGAGGAATTTTAAGAGTGAAGTTCCCTTGTTTTGGTGGAGGGGCTTTAGGACACCTTGGTACGTCATGGTGAAGAGTCCTGCAATCCTACACCCAGGACCTCTCTTAAGCAGAGAGCTTTGTCTTCTCCAGGTGACTAACCCTAGAGGCCTTAAATTTCCTGGCAGAGAGTCAGATTCAGAAGTTTGCTTGTACATTTTTATTGCCTAGACATGAAATATGACTGATAGAACTCTACAAATACATCCTAAGATTAAATAATAATTGCCGTGAAGCATCAAATTATTTATTTTAGGCAGAAAATTTATCTTGGGAAGCTTAAGATAAGAACACCTAGATTCACCTGAGATAAAACAGAGAATACAAAACAAAAAGCTATTCCAGAGCAATTAACTTGCTCTGGGAAGAATGTCCACTTATTATTAATGATAAAGTAGAAAATGGTGATTATAAGCCTTCTTAGTGAGGTATACGAATCTGGATCAGAAAGAATCAAAGCTTCACTCTTCATAGTACTTTCTTGCTTTTTATTTCCCTTATTCTTTAGCTTTAACTGCTTCTAATTAGTTGTGGTCAGGATAAGTTTAAACTACCCAATATATTTCTGTGCAGTCTTCATGTGAAAGCTAAATAGTCTGCTAGACTGTGAATTCCCAAAACTAAGAAAAATAGATGTAGTAGGAAGTGCATCCTGTATAAAGGGTAACGTATCACAAGTTATTGCTATTAACAGTACTGTGTGGAAGCACTTGCATGCCTACAGGCTCTTGTGAAATTTTGTGCCAAGAATTTTCCCCAAGTTAAACTAGTTTCACCTCGTGTGACAGTGGCTATGCTCAAAGCGCTTCTGGGAGTTTGACTGCTTCAGAAAGTCATTTGGTGTGGGAAGAGGTTGAATCATGGTTCCAAATGGGTACATGTGTTACTGGATGCCCAAGACAGGGTTTGCAGCTCCTGAAACCTGGTGTGTGTCAACAGGGTGCCCAGGAACAGAGGGTCCATGTGACAGTCCCTGCAGACTGCTGAAGGGAATTGCAGACCTATGGCTATAGATCACCCAGCTTTGATGGGAAGGAGATGAAGGGCAGGATATGATCTCATCCATGATGGGCATGGCTCTCGAATCCAATATTGCTGGACTGCAAAAGGCCATGCATAACTGAAGCCTTCACTATGAAGCACCTCTGCCATTACCACTGCCCTGCTGCACACATACAAGGAGTTTTGAACAGAGACAGGCACTGTTTGTGTAGCCACAGGCTTGGGAGCTGCTGCAGATCGGCAACTCAGATCTCTGCCTAGGATCTAAGGTTTTTTTTATTGTCTTCATGAAGAAATGAAGGAAGATTTTGTTTTTAGAGTCAGACACAGTGCCAGACAGTCTGAGTAGGGCTGATCCTTGAGATGCCTAGGTACCATATAACACTAAGCAGTGTGCTACATTCTAGCTTGTTCCCTAGACCAAGCATGCGCCTAGAGAACATTCCGGAAATAGAGCTTTTCCTCCTTTTCAAGCCCTCATGATCTTTGCCTTATGAGGTTTTTTTGTGTATACATATAATGCACAGTTGGTGTTTGTTTTTCTTATCTGATCATAAATGTCTTTCAGATGTCAGGAAATGAATTCCTCATATAGAAAGGCATTGGAGAATTTGAATATTTGTTTCCCATAATCTCAGATTCTGCTGAACAGTCACAGGGGATGGATTCAACTACCCTTTCAATATATTAAGCAGATAAATTTTGCCCTAATTGTATGACAAGCTTAAATTTGTGTGCCAGAGTCTTTCATAAATTCAAATTGTGGTATGATGGCTTCAATGATCTACCCAGATCTTTTGTGCTTCCATGACACTTTCCATAGATGATACAAAATGAGAAAAGTTCTGTTCTAAAGCTTTGTTTGGTCACGCTGCCCTTCTAACCTGTCATGATCTCTCAAATGACACTTAACTTTGAGTTAGCTGGCCAGCTGCTCCTAAAACATAAAAGCTGGGGAGGATCCTGGATTGCCTGTGTGTGGGCTGTTCACACATGCTGCTGGAAGAAAATCTAGGTTATTTGGAGAGCTGCCCAATAGGGAAGTTCTAATAAAATTATGTGAGTACACAATACTAGGAAAAGAGTTGGGTTTTTGTCAGAACTGGTTGATTTTTTTTCTTAATACTGTCAGACATAACCAGTCAAGACTTAAAAGATTTTCTTTTGTTTATCACTGCCAAATAGAGTGAACTTTTGCCCCAGATTCACAGAGAGACAACAAAAGACTTCTCCTGTTCTTTGTGTGCCTGTATGAAGTTGGACACCATTTTTAGCAGTGCTTTTTGTTTAGCCCAAGCCAGATTAAAACTAATTTAAACTGACTCATCAAAATGGCACTAATAGACTGCACAAAATGCATAAGCCTGTGACATGTTAATAAAGTCTGCACTGGTGAAACTGAGGGAGAGTTTGCCTACTGCTCTGGGGCAGCTCCCGTTCTGAATTGGGCAGCAGCTTCTCTTGTCCCACCCTCATACTCTTACCTGAAAGGTCCTCTCTTTCTCAGTGTGTACACTTAGACATTCCTCCCAGGGGAAGAACTCATTCCACTTAACATCAACCACAACCGAGCTCTTAAACACCTCTAAGTCATAAATGGAATAGAACTTTGGACCAGCTGCTATAAAGCAGTTTCAGCACATATTCCTGTGTCCTTAGTACTGTGCAATATATTATGGTGTGTTCTAGAAAAGAAAGAAATATTTATTTGGAAAAAAATTGCATAGGGAACTGTTGTCCCCCTGCCCTCAATATCAGCTGGTGTAATGTTAAGAGGGTCAGAAGCACCAGAGATTTCAAAATTCAAAGCAAGCAAATCTCTGTGCTAACAACAGACTTTAAAAAAAAATGCTGGATGTTGCTGAGATCTGTTACAACACAGTTAAACACTGCCTTGCCCCAGTTACCTTTTTCCTTATCTTTCCTCACGCTCTTCTGAGCAGGAAAAGAAAAGGATATCCATTTCTCAGCCAGGTGAAGCCTTGTGCTGAGGAGCATGTGGAATTTGTCCAGGTAGTAAGAATCTATACCAGTTACTAGTTCAAAAGGAGGCTTTATGTTGCCATTTCCTGCAGTGATAAACTCAGGAACAGCACTTCCCTGTCATACATGTGGTAGTTCTCAGATTTCCATAGTGATTGCTGCTGTAGCAATAAGAGGATGTGTGCCAAACTATTTGCATAAACAGTCACTTTAACACTGGTGTATTTTAGTAAAGAAGGACAAACACAGTGGGGTGTGTTGTAGCAGTGCATAATAATGTGCTGTACAAGTGTTAGAAATAACATCTTGTAAGTGTGGCATTTAAATGGGAAACCAAGATGGACTACTGGTTGCTCTGCTCTAACTCCACTTCCTTAGGTGGGGTTGTGCCTGGTGTGCTGAACTAGACAGTGGAGCAGCTGGGGCTAGAGCAAGGAGACTGGTGAGACTGTGTTGCTCTGAAACAGGTCCTACCTGATGGTTTGGATCTTTCTTTCGACATTGTTCAATTTAAAAACCAGGCCCTATTTAAGAAAAGAATTTTAATAATAAAAATGGGCAGAGTCTATCCACCCATAGTCCCCTGGTAATAGGTCTTTATCATGTGGTAACAACAATGTGCTAAAACCAGGAATGCTGCAGTAAAGTGGTACAGTGCAGGTGCAATTGAAGCTAACCTTAATCTTCTAACTGGCTTGCTTCTAGGGCTTCTTGAGTAAGCCCTGTTGTAGCTGAGCAGGGCGCTGACACAGCCACGCCAGAGGGGAGAGTCAGAAAGTTTAAGGGATGTGTGTACAGAAACAGCAGTCACACTCTTTTCTACAGCATTGATCCATGCTCTGACACATGCACACTTCTTCATTCGGGTCTTCCCCTGAGGATCACTGAGAACCTTTCCTGCTGACTTTCTCCTTTTAGGGCACAGGAGGGAACTGAGAGCTGAAAGTGCACAGAGAAACACAATGCCTAATTGTATCGCTAGAGGTGGGAGAAAGGACCTTCCTTTACCTTTCTGTCACCCTTCATGTGAACTGCAGCAAACCAAAACACTTGGGCATCACCCTAGGGACACTGCAATTAAAACCAAATGTTCATCTGCCTTCTCAAAGCCCCAGAGCATATAAATGCTGTCCCCTGCTCTTCTCTTTCTCTCCATATGAGACTTGAGGCAGGTTAAGGTGTCTGTCCTCGACTTTGCTGTCAGCATCTTACCTTCAGTGTGTCTAGAGCCTTTGCTTGACACTCTAAAGTAAAACTAAGTGACTCACAACTCTTACCAACAGGTACAGCTGACCTTTGTTGTAACATGGTAAAGTTAGACTGAGCAGCAGATGCTTACCAAGGGCTTGATAAAAACTTGAGCTATACTTTCCCAGAAACAAAGATTTTCTCTCTTCCTCAGACACCTCTAGATGTGCTTTCTCAAGAAATGCAGAGTACCCTGGACGAAAATAAAACCACCCCTCTGTTACCTCACCAAAGCAGTGGTAATAAGTATATTCTTCCCTCACCATGCAAGGATAAAAGTAGCAATCCTCTTATGATAGGGATAATCTGCATCATTTAATGTACTGAGTACTTGGGTACAACAATAGCTATACAAGGATTTCTATAAAATAGAGCTGATTTTAACGTATTGTATACATAGCTAAGTCTGGAGCTAACTTTTAATCCAAAGAAAGTCATTTGTGAAAAACTGGTCATCTTTCAATCTTTGTAAACATTGTCCTTTTCTATCACCTTCTCTCGTTACTTTTATTTATCTTTTTTCCCCTTTCTGTTCCTGCTTCTCTACCCTTTCATTTGGTGAGACACTGAAGAAAAGTACAGTAGGAGAAGAGTGCTTTCCCAGTTTCTCCAGACAGCAGTGCAGTCTTGTCTGTAGTTTAGTTGTCTCTGTGGTAGAGCCAGTCTTGCTGATTCTCAGTCTATTGGCTTTATCTTTCATGCCCAGGGCCATGATTTGGCTGATTTGTCTCTCTTCCTTTCTTCACCCATCCCTATATGCTTCCCAAGATGTCTATCACCCTGTTCAAGAGCTGCCTGTGCAAGACAGGTTCTGTTGCATCCCTCCATAAATTTCACAGAGTATATTTATCAAACCTGCAGAACAGTCTGTTTTCACGTATTCAAGTGCTGTTTTGAAACCCACTGGAAATGGGGGAAATTATGTACCTTCCCCCCTTTTTCCAAGCCTGTTTTCTGTAGCGTCTAGAAAAAGAACTACTTAGTTACTGGCACAGTGTATGTGTTTGTGTAATGCAGCTTCCCCTAGCAGATCACTGGATGGTGGCTTGCAGGAGACCAGCAGCAAGGGAAAAATTTAAGAACAAACACTGGGGGGCAGTGTGGGAAGAGAAGGCTCTCCTTTTTTTTTGCTGTGCAAATAGCATGGCAGTATTGCTTGAGTATCAATGCAGACACCATGGCTGCCTTCAGATATGACACTTAAAACAGCGTGATCCACAACTTATCAGAGTCAGGTTTGGCTCTACACTGTTTATTTATTTGTTTCTTCTGCAATAAATAGCAATTGACATCTAACTGGCAAGGCATGGTTTGCTCCCAACCAAAACAGCAGCTACACCCAGTTCTCCTGCCCCATCATGTATCCCGGCAGAGGTCCTGCTCGATGGTGTCTGTGTTCCCATTTACCTTAGCACCAAAAGCAGAATTTGTTGCTTAAAATGCACCACTGTGAAAATTCAACAAGATATATGAGTGCAGCAGATAGCTGTGGAGAAATATTGCTCTTGACCTGCTTGATTCCACATTCCTTTTACCTGAGATTAGCTTGGTGGATTAGAGCATGATGCTAATAACACCAAAGTCATGGGTTTGATCTCTGCATGGGCCATTCACTTATGAGTTGGACTCAATGATCCTTGTGGGTTCCTTCCAGCCCAGAATATTCTGTGAAATATCTGTGAAAAAATTATTCATGTAATCTGAAACCAAGGAGATGTGTATTTGCAACATCAGGTTCATCTGGTAATGCCACTCCATGTTCCTCACATTAAAAAAAAACAATTCACTTCAGTGGTGCAAGACTCATTCTAAGATACTGAGATGCTGAAATAGAGCCTGCAGTGATTTACCAGACTTCGCTCTTGGAGATAAAGTAGAAATAGATTGTCTACAGAGCACATCTAATTGCAAGTCTTGGCTTGTTCCCATTCTAGGCAGAATTTAGGAACCCTATAGTGCCCTTGAGGCACAGCTCACAGTGCTGTGGAAAATGTCCCCAGAAAGTACGGTCCAGTGAACACTGTCGTAATGGTTTCTGGGGTAGAATAGGATTGATTGTTCATAACTCTGGATCTGGAACTTGCCACTATTTTGCCTGAAATCTGATAAGGGAGATGTCCTGTTAGCTTTCACAACTTAAACTTATATGAATAAAAATATGTGTTTAGCTTTTTCTCTACCGCTGCCTTTCCTTGATCCAAAGTCTGCATCCAGATAGTCTTCCATGTCTTTTCCTAAGGATTTATATACACTTTTGGTTTCCCCAATGCATGTACATTAAAATAAAGCAGTGCAACACGGAATGGAACAGGGAATGGAAGTGTCTATGGGGGTCTTCGATCCTGTATTAAAGTTTACTTTCCATAAAAGGGGATCAACAATAAAAAATCCTGCTCTGCAATCCTGGTAGGCTTCTCTTTTCTTTCTTCTGACCCATCACTACCAAGTGGAGATGCACAGCACTGGTGCTCATCTACAGAATCCAGGGCTCCTTGGGTGTCACTACAGAGCTGTGATTGCAGTAGGAGACTGAGAAAATGCACTGGGGTGTTCCCAAGCCCACATGATCTTTATCAGACAATTTTAGTTCTGGATAAGGCTATGCCTTATCATGCAAGATTTAAATGGTCCAGCTGACACAGTCAGTTTCTGATTATACAAAAAGGTCGGGCTGATCTGGGTTTAAAACCCTTGTGAAAACCCTCCAGTGTTTCCTTTCATCTATGAAATTGTTTTACATATATTTAGGGGAGAGCATAAAACAAACCAGTGTTGATTAGAATGCTCTTGTATGTCTGTGTAATCCAGTAAGAAAAACCTGGAAGTGCAAGGTGGTGGGTCTTTTTTTTATTGTTTTCTTTGTCTTCCACAGCAGACTCAAAATCTATGTTTGTTTTTTTTAATACAGACTGTTGGGAGAGAAATCCTGCTCCATTTGATAGACTTCCTGGTGACCAGCTATAGACGTGACCCAGTTATTACCCAGTTACTCAATAATACCCGGATTCATATCATGCCAACAATGAATCCTGATGGATTTGAAGCTACAAAAGTGCCTGATTGTTATTACACACGAGGGAGGTAAGAGTGGCTCATGACGGTGGGAGAGGTAAAGGAAATGGGTGGGGAGTAATAATCACAGATAGCCAAGAGTTTGAATCATACTTAGTAGAGTGGATAGTCTAGAAGATGTGATAGGGCTAATTTTTTCCAGTACCATTCTGAAGGTGCACTGTTACAACAGAGAAGACTGAGTCAGTCTGGTGTTTATGTGTGGTGCAGCCCAAGAAAATTGGTCAGAATGGTGTAACGACCTCACCTTTTAGGCAGGAGACCCAGATTGTGAATACAAACACAATTCCCTATTTTGTAGCCCCTTTAGGATGCTGAAAAAAAGAAGGAAAACTCTACCTACAGGGATCTATTTTAATTGAAGAACTCTATAACCCTTTTTAATGAGAAAAAGGTGTGTCTAAACTTGTGGAATGGACTTCTAGCAATGTATTTAAAGATCGTGGTGAATGCAGATTTAGTAAGAGGGAGGAATTATGTGGTGAGACCTGGCTATAACAGGTACTGCACTAATAGGTAGTAGTAGGGGAAAAAAGGCTAATGTAGAAGAAAACGTAATTTAGTATTGTATTCTGTACTACTATTGCGCAGACCAAAAACGAGATTAAAAGCTTAACAAGCTAGAAGAGGGAAACGGAGAGTGAGAGAATGGGAAGAAATGCCAAAGGGATGAAGCTGCAATGTGCAGAAAAAGCAAACTCATGAGCTAGAAGTTCTCTTGGATCACTGGCCATGGCAACAGCAGAAACAAGTGAAAAGGTAGTTTAGTTCTTTAGGTGACCAGTATAGGCCATGCTTTTTATTAGGAAAGATGTTTATTCCTCAGCAAATACATGGGACTTGTATGGAGGAAGGGTTTGGTTTTTTTTATCCTCTCATTGTCAAATGGAGTTTAATGAGTTTAAAAATTAACACCATTGATGGAAGATTCCCTCTTTACTCCTGTATTGACCTGTCTGAGTGAAAAAGCACAGGCTGGACCCTCATGCTCAGGGAGAAGAGAATGCATCCTCTGTTTGACTCAAATTTTTTCTCTGTCCAGAGTTACAGCAGTACAAGGAACACAGCCATTCAGTAGTTAGCTTGGTCTTCTATACAAGTGGGAAAAACAGGACAACATTCTCCTGATCTGGCTCTGTTTTTTCTAATTCACATATGTAGCTGAAGGCATGTTATATGCATGTTAAATATTCACTGTTTCTACTTGAATTACAATAGAAGAATTGTTTTATTGTTCTATGAAAATTCCAGTGTTGCCAGAAAGCAACCTGAAGTCCATCATCTTAATGCTTGAAAAATAAAAAATGCTCATCTTGTCTGTTTCCTGAAGACACTAGCATGCCACAGATCTGGAGTATGTGGGAAGCTGGTGATGTGGAAACATCCATAGGCAAAAGAGTAATGCAAAGGTCTTCTCTCTTTCTAAGGTACAACAAGAATGGAGAAGATCTGAACAGAAATTTTCCTGATGCTTTTGAAAATAACAATGCGAGCATTCAGCCAGAGACTCAAGCAGTAATGAACTGGATAAAAAATGAAACATTTGTTCTTTCAGCAAACTTGCATGGGGGTGCCCTGGTTGCCAGTTACACCTTTGATAATGGTAACTCAGGTAAGCAAGTAACAAATTCTCTTTTCCACAGCTGATTTGGTTTAGGAGTGTTAGCTGTATCAAATCAAAATTTATGAGGATTCCTGCAGGGTTCTTCTAGCCTTTGAGCTAGGATGGATAAAATTTGATAAACTCCATCAAAATTCACTGCCTAATATAGCTATTTGGGAGGTGTTTATCGTGTGTGTAAGCCAGCACTGTATGTTTTATCAGTAATGAGAGTTACACAATTGCTGTCTTCATTCTGCAGTTACCGGCTCTTCAAAAGGTTATAGCAGATCTCCAGATGATGATGTCTTTGTTCACCTGGCAAAGACCTATTCTTCCAACCATGCCAGCATGTATAAAGGGACTGGGTGTGACAACAGACAAACCTTTCCAGAAGGCATTACCAACGGGTACTCTTGGTACCAGCTGGAAGGTAAGAATCTCAGTGATATTTTATTCAGCTGCTTCTGATATGATGTTCTCACTTTCTCCTGCAATCTTTGATGATGAAAGGGGAGTGATTTTACACAGGGGAGATGGCTGATGAGGGGAGTAAGCCAACTCCTTTCACACAGATTCTCTGAGCAGGACCTGGGTGCTTGCAGACTCTTCCAGCCAGCAATTACACAAGTGAATTGCACAAGTCTCTGCTGTTTGGCTGCTTCTGTGCCCTTGCTTAAGGCCTGCAATAGCTGTATAGATTACACACACATGCACACTCACTGGCACCAAGATCTTGTCCTTTCAGAAATAAAAACAATCTTCTGTTTATATATCATCTTTTTTATTGTTTGATCACTGAAATAAATGTTTTCTTTACTGTTTCTGTGTAGCCAAATAGAATATGGATCCTGTGTACTGTGGCATTGCACGTTGCTTTCACCATCTGAATTCAAAGTTGTAAAAGGCTCTTGGAATGGCTTTGGCAAACCTATGAAGTTATCTGCCACAATTTAGTTAGAAATGCTGAATGAATTTAAGTCAAAAATTCGTCCTTTCTCAGCCAGAATTGTCATCATTCCCAAAATGCCACTGTGCTTTAGAAAACAACACTCTATATGTAACTAGAGTAATTAAGTCTGTTTTCCACAGGAGGCATAAATGCAAGTGTGGCATTGAGGAATAATTTATCTTATTTACTTTTCTTACTGGTGTGATGCAAGGACCAACATTTTAACTCTCCTCTTTGTCTTTTACTTTGAACTTAGTGCTTCTTTGCAGCTGAGCACTCTTTTATTTCACTTTTAAGGTGGAATGCAGGATTACAACTATGTCTGGGGACAGTGTTTTGAAATTACATTGGAGCTGTCATGCTGTAAATATCCTCCAGCAGACGAGCTGGAACAGTTCTGGAGAGACAACAAAGTTGCTCTGATTGAATATATAAAACAAGTGCACCTAGGTGGGTATGCGAATGGGGATGGGGGCTGAAGCTGAGGGCAGCTTTGTGAGAACTCTGCAGGAGCCTGGGTCAGTGTCACAGCTCACAGGGGAGGAGCTCTGGCATGAATTTGGGAGCTTCTGAAGTGCTGCAAGGCCAGGGGTGGGTGAGGGAGGACAACTTGGATGTGTAGGGTGAGGAGCAATGGGTGCTACTACAGTGGTGCAGGGGGCTTAAAAAGTGCTGGGGTGGGAGCAAGGGACCATACACCCCCCTCAGGGAGTCTGCTTTCCTGAGCAGCCTTGGGGCAGTCATTTATTTTAGGTGTATATGTATGTGTGCCTGAGCACAAGTTTTGTGGGTCTTTTGCTACTTGGATCTTGTATTTTTGAAAGGCTTTTCTAGGTGTGACCTAACTTCAAAGTTGTAAGAGAGCTTCTGCTTAGTGAAGCAGTGCTGCATTACAATGAGTTGAAGGGTTTGAACAAATCTGTTGCTTATCTTGCATTTTGTTGCCCAAAATATCTGACTGCTGTTTTATCTCTGCTTAATGCTGGTGTTGCCTTCAAGATGGTGTGTGAGAATTAAGGGAACGTACTTCATAAGCAGACATAATTGATATTCTGCCTTTGGGAAGCACTAGACAAGAGGCTGACTTATTTTAAATTACAAAAAAAAGAAAGGGGGGAGGGGGTGCAATAAAACACCAAACCAGTACCGAAGATTGAAGCCCTTCAGTAAAATAGGCATACAATAAGCATATACAATGCCTTCAGCAAATGAGATTTAGGAGATTACAAGGCTTCTTTCTAACTTAACATGATGATAAACTATTAACAACAACAAACAAGGATTTTCTGTTTTAATTCCTTTCAGTGAGACAGAAGTGACTAGTGATATTATTAGATGTGCTCTAACTCAGTGAAATAGTTTTTGAGTGCACCCAGCAACAGCACAGTCTGACTTTCTCCGAGAAGAAGGCTCACCACAGTTGCAGGTCATGATCTCTCTCCTCTCTTTCATAGGTGTCAAGGGTCAAGTTACTGATAAGAATGGGAATCCTATTCCCAATGCCATTGTGGAAGCCAAAGGAAGGCCTCATATCTGCCCCTACAGAACAAATGAACAAGGGGAATACTTTCTTCTCCTTTTGCCTGGGACATATGTGATCAATGTAAGTGTGCAGCCTTACTAAATTGTTGTTTCTAATTGCGTTGAGTTCCTGAGCACAGTGAGATGGCATCCTTAGAGATAGTGAGCTGAACTGCTCAAGTCACACATAGGAGCTATAGACTCTTCAGCAGATTTAAAAGAAAATAGTATCTTTAAATGTGAGTAAATAGAAAGGAAATTTTTTGATAGAGTGACATGTCAAGCCCTCAGTGTCCAGAGATAAGGGCCCATCTGACCTTGATGGTGGAGCCAGCAGGGATGAGCGTCCAGAGCACAGTGATGTGAGCTCGAGGTGTTTGAAACAAACCACAGAGCCCTGGCTGGGTGAGGAGGTGGAGCCTGGGATCGGGGCAGCACTGGGCTCACACCACCACTGGTGACAGTTGTTTCCTTGTGTCAAAATGGTTTCTTTGCAGAAGATGTTAAAGAACACTGACACAGCACAGGCTCTGCCTGCTGCCAGCCAAGGGCTTATGCTTAAGCATCACTGCAGGATTCCCTCTCTTGTATAGCAAGTTTTATTGCAGTAACAAGAAAACTTTATTCTTTTCTTGTCCCATGTTCCCAAATGTGTATATAGAACAATTTTTCATGTACATTTAAAGTGTAAACAGGAACATTAGACACCGGCTGTTTCACATCTGAACTCAATGTTTCAAACCAAGTAAGAACACTTTTGTGTTTACTTTCAGGCTACTGTACCAGGATTTAAATCGATGCTCAAGACAGTGGAAATACCTGACAACACTGGTAACTTCAGTGCTTTAAAACAGGACTTTTCTTTCTCAGGGGTCTCTACCTCTATCAGACCAAGAGTTCCTTCATGTCCCAAAACTCCCCTCTACCAAGAGCTCACACGGGCTTCAGCTGCAGTAAAACCAACCCTACATGTCTTAGTTTTAATGACTGCTATGCTTGTAATTTTCAAATAAAGTCAGGAGTGACATGTCACGGCAAGACAAAATCTTTCTGCACAAATGTGGCTTTTCAGACAAGGAATTGTATATGCAAAATAATATCTGTTTTTATAAACCAAATTCTCAGATTCACAATCATGTTCACTGTATTTTGTAAAGTACTGGCTTGACAATTTAATGTTTTACTTAATTATGATATTTTTAATTGTAATAGACTATCATATTTTTCTATGGAAGTATTTTACGCTGAAGAAATTTTGTACACCCTATGGAGATAACTGTAGAATTTTGCTGCAGAAAGTACAAATACATTCTGAAGACTGCCTGAGTTCAAAAAAAGTTGAGAATTGTACTGCAAATGTTTCATGCAAGCTCAGGTTCCTCACTGAACCAGCAGCTAAGGTGATCAGATCCATCCTATTTTCTCATACTACTACTATTGCTATAAATGAGGAATGGCATTTTAAAATATGCTCTTTCTTACACGGACAGACAAGACTGCTTAAGGCTCAGATGAGGTAAAGACCAGTAGCACAGACAGGTTTTAAGACAAGAAGATGGAAATGAAGTGTAAGTGTGTGTCAAAGGGCCACGCTGCTGGAAGCTGGATGGTAATCTGCACCATCAGGGAAAAAGAATTCGTATCTCTGAAAACAGTGGTCTCCTAAGGCAGAGCTGCTGAAAACAATGTGGAAACAGTCACTGACAGCTTTATACCTTGTCCATTATGAACTGAATTCTGTGTGGAACAGAACCACAGACGATTCAGATTCTTTGAATAGCTTTAGCAATGGCTTTGTATTGCTTTAGTAGCTTCAAAGCTCTGCCACTACTACACTGTTGGGACTGTCTTAACACACACGCCAGGAGCTGACAGGCGCACTGAGCCAGGCGCAAGCCAGATCTGGTTACAGAGGCTGGTTTTAGTGCTGCCTTGGCTGGGCTGGGCTGCAGGCAGGATTAGCTGATTCCTTTTGCCTGGCCAGTTGCGAGTCATTCTCAGGGCCCTTTGAAGCTGCCCAATAAACACAAAATTTAGCAAGAAAAGCTAGTTAGTACCATCTCCTGTGTTTATTTTAAGACCTTATCTGCCAGTAATTTTCTTAAGCAATTTCAAAAGTAAACCAGAGGAGATTATCTTTGGAAACATCAATCTTTTTCTGTATACAGTAAATAAAAAAATGCAGGAATGCAGCTAATCCTTTAATGCCTTTTAAAATCTTTCCTGAGGCACTGCTGTCTGTCACACCAAGCCCCACCAGCTGGGCTGTGGAGCTTGGGCATCAGCCACTTGTCTGCAAGCCGGCTATATTCAGTGTGTGAATGCACTTCAGGATGTGAAACAGCAATGCTGATTGGGAATGAGGGCTGTGTGTGCAAGACACTGGTTTTTGAATGTTTTCATCCTATCCATTTGAATTTTCTACCGTTTCTCACCCTGTGATATGCTGCGGGTTGTTTACCAGTCAGAGGAATAATTAATTATCCACTAAATCCCACCACTGATATCTGGTTCTGATCCTGTCACATATAGTGGAAAGGACTAGAGATTCCTTGAGTGCAAAATCCCCCAAACCCAAGAAATCTGAGAGAAGTCAGCAGGTCCAGCAGGTAAGTGAGGGCAAAAAGTCTGCGTGCTGGCTTACAGGAACATGAATCTGTATGAAAACTAAGTACCAGGAACTCTAACAATCAAGCCATTGACAGGAAAAAAAAAAGGAGCACCAAGGAGTATATAAAGAAATCTTTATTTAAAGCTTTTAAACAGAACACAGTACTCAGTTTGCTTAGAAATGGAAAAACTGAAAACCAAAAGATAAATGCAACACATATGAAAGTTTTCATAAATGGATCTATGCACTGTGCAATTGGAGTGGATACTTGTATTTTAATGGTTACTGACTGTAGCTGTATGTGCACTGGGTAGCCAGAAGGTACACACCATTACAAGCTCTTGAAAGGTAAATGTTCATCTAGGAAGAGTGGCAAAATTGCATAGTTATTTCAATTCACTATGAACTACTCTGTTTAATAGTATTCCAGCTATGTGTAGTCAGACAACAAAGATTCTGGTTTTAGAACATCTATTGGTATTTTAGGTGTTAAGTAATCATGTAGACAGCCAGTAAGAAAAATCAGGCTGTTAAGCTAAAACAACATTTACTCAAAAAGGGAGACAATACCTTTTTCAGTATCATCAAAATTTTACATGTAGAATATAGCTGTAGATACACTAGAGGCATTCACTTGAAGCTTTCAGTGTATCTGTGCTAAATTCAAAAAAAAGAAAACACACTTTAGTTAAAAGCAACAATTTTTCATGTTCACTAAGTGCAATTCATTGTTAACAGATACCTTAAGCTTCAGTTTTGTGTTTTGCTTGTGCAACCTTTAAACAAGAAGTGACTCGAGACAAACCTTTGACTCAGGTATGGGGGGCTGGAAAAGCCCCCTTTGGCTGGTCAGATAATCCCCCAGAAGACACAGACCCTGCCAGGCAGAGGGCTGATGCTCCAGCAAAGCGCTGCCTCCGTGAGCTCACACAGGGGTGCAGGGCAGCACAAGTGTAGCTACGCTGAGGAATGGGCTTTAGCAAGTACTGAGGTGACCCTGCAGCCCTTCCAAGCTGCACCCACCTGCAGGCCCTGTAAATGACCACAAGAGCAGCCGACAGAGCTCAGCACAGGAAGGAACACTGCCTGTCCACATGTCCAGTGCTCCTTCCCACAGGGAAGCACCACATCAGCAAATGCCCCTTTACAGGCCTAGGACTGCACAACAAAGTGCTGTATCTTCCTGCAATAAGGGATATCTTGCCCCAACACACATATGGGAACCTAACATTCTGGATAAATTACCTGCTTTAAAATTATAAACTCTAAAGTTACACCCTAACACAAGGACAGTTTTAGATTAAAATGGCAAAGTTCTTCACCCTTGAATTCATCCTATTTATTAATTTCCATTTATTCAGTTTCATTATGCTTCTAATAATTTTCTAGTCTCTGTTTTATAAGACACAATTTTCTGAAACAATTATGCTTGACACTTTTTGTAAGAATGAGAAATTGTTTTTTTCCTCATATTAGTCACTAAAGAGAAAAAATTTGCCTGAAGTCTTGTATGTGGCTTCATACTCACAAAGAGACACTACAGAGACAGTGACATTGGAACAAATTTACAGCAAACAGAACTCGGTGACAAAAATCGTACCACACAGATGTAATACTTTTCATCAATTAACATTTCGAAGCACTTTTATCATTTCTAGCTAAACCTGCTGATGGGAGTGGGTGCAGTACAGCAGAGCACACGTGGCATACATTTCTGCTGGTGTGCTCCTCAGAACACTGAAACAAGGCTCAAGGGGTGCTGCTCAACAAAAAGCACAACCTTTGCATTGTCAATGTTCCACGCAGCCACTTCAGTTCCAGCTGTTTCTGCCTCAGTACCTCACACTACACTTCTCTTCCTTGGGTCAAGAGATGTATTTCAATACTAATAAATAGGTACATAGTTGAAGAGTTGTATTTAAACAATAAGTAGGTTTATTAGACTTTATAAAAAACAATAAATGAGAGTACTTGCACCATTTGTACATAACTATTGTCTACCTGATGTACAAGAAGGAAAATACTAGGACAATTACTGAAAATTGCGTAGTCACATCTGTCAGCACTTAGCCTTCCCTGCAACCTTCTTGGTCACATGTCCAAAAGGCATTAGCACCTGCTGCAAATTAACTTGAAACCTCATCACCATCCTGCATCTTCCAGACCATCACCCCCTGCATGTTACCAGCACCCAGAAGCAGCCAGTCCACTCCAGTTCCTTGGCTGTACTCTAGGATGCAAAAGCATTTCAAAGGAAAACACAGCCAAAATATTCTCACCACGCTCATGTTTCACCAGATCCATCTCTAATAAATGTTCAGGTGCAATGCAGAAATCAAGGGTAGGAAAAAAGGAAACAAAGTCATACGCCTTTCTGCACCCTTCCTAATCTGAATATAATCTGAATATTTCTCTGTATTTTAATGCTACAGGTCTTAAATACTTTTCTTGCGATTTACTAAGTAAGCATATTTATATGACTACACAAATACCAGTAGACAAATTCAATAAATTAGAGCTCAAAACTTTAACTGTGAGCACAAGAATATTTACAAATGGCAATAAATTAAAGGTTAAAATGTGTGCGATATTAAATAAGGATCTCAAATACGCAGCAAGAACAACTGCCAACTTTTGTACCAAAATCTTACTGACTTTTGTGCTTCCACCCAAGGCCAGAGCAGGGTGGTCACTGCTCATGCCCATGCACGGAGCACAGCCAGGCCAGGTGACAGGCTGGAGGCAGAGCCAAAGGCTCCAGTGTGGGGTCAGGGCCACAGCAAGGGGGTCCCCATGTCATGTACACACCCCCTGGGCCCCAGGCACCCGCTCACCTGCCCAGGACCCTGAGAGGAGCCACAACAGACAGCAATACTCATTGCTCCCCAATTTGCAAGGTATACACCCAAACCAAGCAAACTTTAGTTGTACTAGAAATTAAGAATAATATTAAGCCAGAAAATTTAACTTTAAGCAAAAGATTTGACACAGTGATTTGCAGAAATAAAAATTCCCCATTTCCTCACCACTGTATTGAGTGGAGGGTATTTCCAGGCCTATTCACAACAGAAGGCAGGCAAGGGAAGTACAATTTTAAACCATAAAAGGGAAAATTCATTATGCTGTATGCTCTCAGTTTATCTTGTAAAATGTTACTGAGAAATTGCTTTAGAAGAATAAACCCAAAGGCGAGTGATTGTGAGCAGAAGGATCACCACTCTAGCCATACATGCCTTTTTGAGAGAGTAAATATTTTTGTAAGTATGGAGATCACTTAAGGGGATTGATTGAAAGAGAGTAACAAGAGTGGGATGGTAAAATCTGACCCAGCAGGAACTGGGTAAGGGCAGCTGCTCTCCCAGCATGGCAGTTACACAGCCAGGGTAGTGACTGCAGAGAAGACATCACACTGAAAAAGTGTGCGACATGGGAGACAATGTAATGGACAAAGCTTTTTAAGTACAGTCCCCATGTTATCGATGCTCCTGCACACACACATCCACAGTTCTCAGCTGCAGACCCCAGACTACAACATGACCATTGTTTGGGTCTCACCTGCACATGCAACAAAGAGCCTCTAAAAGCCTCATTGCACCTAAATTTATAAAATCAAAAATTAGGAAAAATTAATAGAAAGTATAAATTAAGGCAGGTAGCCCTCTATTAGCATCCCTACTTGAAAAAATTAAGTATCTGCCCACAGGCCTTCCCTATCTTGGGCTGAAGGATTATCAAATCCATAAAACCCATGAAGGGTTTCTGATTATTGAAAAACTTCCAGTAACTTCCAGCTACCTGCTGTTGCTTTACAAACTGCAAGGGGCAAGAAATTTCCAAGTAAGAATTTGAAGAAACATATACAACTAGGGCTTGTATTTTGTTTAGTTAGACTTAACTGTGCTAGAACTTCAGATACACCAGTATATTTTAGTGGTATTTTTTTAAAAAATAGCTCAAATGTATGAATAAAACATAAATGATCCCAGTCATTCAGTCTGTACCTATGAAGGTAGTTCTTTGCAGTAAGTCACAACTAAGGATTTACCAAGTCTCTCCTGTACATCTTTCTCCTAGGTCCTTCCAGGCATTTGCAGCCCTGGAGATAACGACAGTAGTAAAAGTCTTTGCACCAACATCAGCAATTTTACATTGGTGGTGTTAGGAAAGCTGCTGAACCTTGGCCTGCAGGATGGCAAATGAAGACAATTTCAGCATTTAAGATACATGTCCATTCTTGGCACTCCCCTGACTGCTAATTTGACAGTCCCTGCTGCATAGATATCAATAACAACCTGCAAAAATAAAAGGTGCTAAAATCATGCAACTCCTCTTGTAATCTAGTTTTCTAAAGAAGTATCACTCAGTGGTACAGAAACTCTCCATCTGAAAAAACAGCTGAGTGAAGATACAGAGCTCACATACTTACACTCCCTACTCTGAATGCCCCACAGAACCCAGCCAGTGGCAGGCTCCTTGAGAACGGAACTAGGAAGTTTTGCTAAGTTTTTGACAAAGTACAGCAAGGACACAAAAGCTAAAAGCAGTAAAGGGCAGGTCAAATGAGACCAATTTGAGTTCACCTAACATCTTACAACAGATTTTCAGAATTCTTGTGGTACAGATCAGAACAGTTTGACTTGGAAAGGCTACTGAATTTAAAGAACAGCTATGTGAACTAGAACTGCACAGCTTGTTTGTTTCTGCAGATAAAGGTGGACTTTTTTCTTACTGTTTTTGTTCCAGTGAATGTTGTGCCGAAGTCAAAAACAAGTGCATAAGAAGAAAATAATTGTCACCTAATACTGCCCGATGTGACAATACACAGTATCACCTCCTTCATTTACCTTGCCTGTTCAGGTCTTCTCTCAGGCTGCTAAATTAATAATAATCAGGACAGTATAGATCTCCAAACTCACAAAGCATTTAAAATGTCAATTTCTCAAGACATTTAAGACAGAACTCTATGACTGAACTTGGATCAATGACTTCTTGGGGGAACACACAGCCCTGAAGTTAACAATGCACACTATAAAAATAAGACATAAAATACCCTTTTCTGTTTCCAATACCTTAAATTATTTTCCCCACATTCTTCCCCACTTCCTAGTAAGATCTCCCCAATAACTGGGTTACTTAGACAAATTTAAGACAAAACTCTATTTATTTATTTTATTGACTTATTCAGAGGGGTCTGATTGAACCTGGTGTCTTCACCAGGCTACAAATATTGGAATCTGGAGAATCTTCTACCTTCTTAAGAGCAGGAATAAACACTTCAACATATCTCTCTCCTCTCACAATCACTGCATTTGGGTTTTTAAAGAGTGTGTTTAATTCAGTAAAACAAATGTCACTAACTTGCATGGAACATTAAACACTTGGAGAGGCAGGGGATTTACAGGACTTGGTTATTTCTCCTGAGAGGGACTGAAAATCTCCAAGTTGATTTATGACTATTGTGCCAACCTCTTAACAACTGCAGTGCATTTAGGTCAGCAATTATTTTTCATACTGAATGTAAAGAGACTTAAAATACTAATTATCCAATAAGCATACAAAAATAGTTTCTTTTGAGGCTTTCCAGTCAACATCCACCTAACTAAAATAAGTTAGTACAATCATTTGTATGGGCTGCCTGCACACCGGACACGGCTTGTTCCTCTTCTTAAGCTTTTTTGCACATGTAAAACATGACATGAGGTGTCCTGTTTTGCCATGTACTATACAGCCATTTTTAGGTCTGCTCTGACATATGACACAGGGCTCTATGCTGGTAACAGGCAGACTGGATTCCATGCTTTCCTCTTTGTCATGCATTTCTCTCTTATCAGGTTCCTTGTAGTCCTCCTGACTGCTACAAAACATGCTGCTTGATGTTGACGGCTGGGAATAATCTTCACTTTCCTGGGACTCTGAAATCTGTACTGCTTTCTCCTCATTCTCATCCACAGCTGGTTCTTTATCTTCAGTCAGTTTTGTTTTCTTGCAGTCAGGAACATCAAAACCTTCTTCAGACTCTGCAGGGAAGGAACCTTCTGATTTGCTTTTTTCCAGTTTCTCACTCTTTTCATCTGGAAGCCAATCCTCTCGTAGGGCCCAACATCTGTGGCAATGTCGTGGAAGCGGAGGATTCATTTCGCTACATTCGGGACACTTCCAATAATCCTTTAGTGAATTAAAGGTTGGGACAGCTTAGGCTACTTGGAACACTTACATCTGAAGTATTCAGAGACTGTAAACAATTTACTACTGTCAAAATAATAATTATGCTAGCTATCAGCTTGTTCATAGTTTTAAAATTACATTCACTGTTTGGCCCCATTTTAAAGTTTAAATCTAAACAGGTCTTACTTTGAAACAACTCTGATTTTCTTTCTTTGTGCAAAAGTTTTGTCAATAGAACAGTAACAATTTATTTCTTATGCAAAACTGCAGAAGCCAGGCCACAAAAATCATAAGAGAACCCCACGAAAAAGTTCCGATAAAATGGTCACCATTCCTTCTTTTTGACAACGGACATTTGAAAGGGGAACTATTCAAGACTGAAGAGATCTTTCACCTGCAGGACGCTAAGCAGCCGGGTGAGGGCACTCTGACACCGCGGTGTAAGAGAAAACATTGGCCAATAAAAAAAAACAGAAGGTGAAAAAAAGAGAAAAAAAAAAAGAAAAGAAGTCCTGCATCACCATCTCAGGGATTACTCCAGACACTACACTGAAAATAAGCCTCTGTCTCATTAAAAATATATTTCACTTTTAAGGAGAAAGACCCTTCTTAGAAATAACACAAGCCTAGGTGGAATTGAAAAATAAAGCAACCCAAAACTTATTTAGGTGAGTCCTGAATAACATCAGTAACATCAAAAGCTTAGAACACCAATTCTAAATCCGAAAATAATGTACAGGCCTCTTTTTCCACACATAAGCACTGTTATGTTTTCAGAAGGTGGCCAGCTCTGTCTTTCACGAACAGAATAACGTCCCTCAGTCCTACAGACTTATCAAGGGACTGGAACACGTCAGACAGTTCCAGACAACAGCTTAATTTAAGGTTCAACTGTGAAAAGCAACTATAAATAAGGAGATACACTGCATTTTAGTTCTAGCGTGTGCTTTTTTCACATACATCTACACTTGGCCTCAAGATCCTAAATTTCTTCCCACACTTCAAGAATGGTCTCACAGAATTTGGAAAAAGCCTCCCTTAATTTTACGTTACTGTTCTGAAGAAAGGTTCACCTTCACATCTGGATGTTACAGATACCTTCATTCAGGGCAGACAATAAAACTAGATACTCTGATTAATAGGAAGAGTTTTTAAGTGTACATGACTAAGACTTTAATTTTCTTTTCATTTTGTGCAGAAAGACAGATTTAGGCTTCAAATCATTTCCTTCCATTAAGTCAATGAAACTGTAAGGTAGTGCAGGGTTGTTTTTTTTTAATGCATTAGAAAGCTTAATAGTTATTTTAAAAAAAGCAAGGTTCCTTAGTAATCACATGTTCAATAATTAAAATATTGTATTGAAACCTTCAAGCATAGAAGAAAAAGTCAATTTAATTATTAAAAAGAAAATCACTGGTAGCAATAGGATTCATCTATACTTCTTGATCTAATCATTTAGTTCCCCCAATTTATGATGCTTCACTTGACAAGTTTTTACTCACAGCTAGAGAAATCTCTGGATCTTCATCAAATGAATCAGCATCACTGTCTTCATCCTGGTAAATAGTCAGCTGATAAACCTGGTTTAAATGAAGAAAAAAGAAGATGTAACTGGGTTTTTTGGCATTGAATTAAAAACCCAAAATATTTTCAACCTGCTAGAGAGTCTCCACTGATGGGCCACTAAGATTATTAACAGAAGGAGCCTGGAGAAGGCTCATGGCAGGGGTGGTGTCTTATCCATGTGTATAAATCCTGAAAGACGGTATAAACAAGAGATAGGCTCTTTTCAGTGGTGTTAAGTGACAGGACAAGAGGTTACTGAAACAAACCAAAACACAGCAGGTTCCCTTTGAATGTCAGCAGACATTTCTTACTGCGTGGGTGACTGAGCACTGGCATAGTTGCCCTGAGCATCAATGGAAGCCTCCATCCTTGGAGATATTTAAAAGACATCTGGACATGGACCTAGGCAATCAGCTCTGCCTGAGCCAGGGAAGGTGGGGAAGACGACCTCCAGAGGCCTCTTCCAACCTCAGTCATTCTGCAGTTCTCAGAACTACTGCTGGGAGCAGGGGCACGCCCCAATCCTGTCTTCCTCCAGATTACTGTCTTATCTCAGGGTGCAGCTCTGCAGCACTACACTACAACTCAGTGTACAACAGTACAGTCAGTTCCATTCAGTCTCTCAAGTATCACAATCATCTATGTCCCTGATAAATTCTGCCTCTGATACTTACCCAATCTTGCCATGAACTGATTAACCTCTCTAAAGTAACCCAGAAAACTAACCCAGAAAAAAACCCCACATAAATTCTCACTTTGTCCCTGACATTCCAGATCTCTTGAAAATTACGGTAACCACAATTTTATTCTCCTCTTGCCCACTAATGAAAATTTCTCAAACTGTGGTTCAGCATCTCTATGAAAAATTTACATTCACAGAGGAAAATGACTCGGAAGTATCCCTTTGCAAAGAGTTTCTAGGTAAGTTTTCATTTAATATCTAGTGATGTCAAATCTCAGCATACACTTCTATAATTAAAAATGCTGCAAGACTCAAGTATGCATGCTGCTGTTGACTCCAAGAGATGATCAGTGAAGTTAAATACACAGGCTTTCCTACAAAGCCTATTTCAGAGCCTGCAGAAAGCCTCAGCACCCTTTCAGTTACTGCCTGGTGGGTGTATAATGGTGACCCAACCACACTGTCACATAATTTGCTTTAATGAACAACTGGGTGCAGACTGTAACACAGCACATGCAGTTCTAAAATAAAACTAAAGAGTTCTTCTTGCTGGAATCTCAACAGTAAGTATTCCTGCAAGTTTCCTCTTCCCTCTCACCACTTCCCCAAGGTGAAAAAAATAACAAACAAAGCAAAATAAATATATACCTCATCATCTTCATCTGTGAGCTCCTGCCCTTCTTCATTATGGCTATAATCTTCTGAATAAATAGACTCAACTTCAAACTCTACACTGAACTGGTCTGAAACAGAACTGTGGTCAAACCAATCAGAGTTTTCGCTTAATGAACTAGCATCAAGATCCTGGAAAAAAACAAGAAAGTACACGTTCAACCTCACCAGTCCATATACATAACCACTACTGTTAAAACAGCTCTTAAGATAAAACTGTATACTCAGTTTAATTAGCTGGGAAAGAAATAAGACCAGTGGCTGTTAAGATGGTATATTTTTTATGAGATAAACAAATTATAGGTAGGTAAAAATAAAGCTAGATCTGAAAGCCATTTGGTGGCTTTGTAATAAGAGGCAGCAGTCAACCTCTAGCCAGCTTGAAGACTGCAGTTACTATTTCACAAAGGCTCTCCTAAAAAGTGAAAGAACAGATGCAAGAAGATGCTGTCTTTTGGCTGCATGTCAATAAATTTTCTGTTCTCATCAACTCTGTTAATCTTTAACTGGAGATTGTGGCTAAACAATTACAGAATAGGAAGACTGAAGATACGGTATTAGTTTTGTCAATTCAGAACACAGTATTTGACTAGGAATACTGTTAGTTTAGCTCTACCTGACTTAACCTAACCAAAGATAATTTGCCTGGTGTTTGTTGAAAACAGTAAAGGCTTGGAAAATGAATACAGTGTATCGTCAGCATACATACTACTGGGTACAGTTACCAACGCTGTATTAGAACTACCAACTAATCCTGACTTCCAGGATTGTGACTGCTTTCCTTCTCTTAGCATTGCATTCATTCTAAGAAATACTTTAAAACACAAAATATACAGAACACTCTGCCAAGCAGAACTCAGTTTTTACAGAATATTCATAGTTAGTATTTAAAAAAAAAAATCACCTCAGCTTTGCCAGCAGATTTATGAAAGAACCTACCCCAAACACACACTAACTTTTCTTTCATCCCCTTTTTTTTCCTCAGACACCCACAGAAGGCACTGCTGCTTTTAATTATGATCATGTTTTCAGATGCATATCTGCACTTGTGGCATCTGCAAAATTTGTACCACAAAGATATTTTATATTTATATTTTGACTTACAGGAATGGAAAGAGAATCTGTTGAATCACTGCTATTGCTTCTGTCACGGCACAGACCACTGACTACACACCATGAGAGACTTTCATCAAACGTCAAGGAAATGCTGTCTGACTTGTGTCGCTTTCTTCTGTCACTATGCAGATCATCTGAAGAATTTTCTTCTGGGCACATTCAAGAATTTTTATTACTCAAAAAACATCTACACAATGTGCAGTTTTGAACAGTCTTAACAGAAGCTTAAAATATAATTTGTTTATGAAGAAATCTAATAATATAATTCGGTATTATTTTTGGGGGAAGAACGTAAAGGTACCAAAACTTATTTAAAAACACACAATAACACTGATAAACATGTAAAGTGTGAAATGTTCCTGAAAACAGTATTTCAGGGGCTGGTTTTCTCCACTCTTCCCATCAGTACAGCTTGTGAATGGCAGTCTTGACATGCAGGAAATCCAATAATGGCAAATTTGGAAGAACTCTTAGTTCACACATCACACGTTATAACTCACCTAATTTTAAAAAATGCAATTAGGATCTTAATTGTCCTTGCTCCCTCTACAGTCAGTAGACAGAAAGGCACATTTAGAGAGCTTTTGAGTCCATCCCAGAATTTGCAGGGAGACAGAGAAACTAGCTCCAAGGTAACACGCATACAAAAGACCTTGGATAAGCAAGGTAGGTTCAGGTTCAAATTTCAGTCACCTCGACGAATTTATAAGTGAATAGTTGCCCTATATGTATTTACTCAACAGGATTTTTGCAACAAACTGTTACAATTTTCACCACACACTAGCAAAAAAAATCTTCCAAGACATACTATGTAAAAATTGAACTCTGAAAGCATTGCTTTAAGCTGTGCCTATTAAGTATGCTTGGTTTAAAGGCAAAAAGACAATGCATTTTAAATCCATCATCTTTTGAAACAACCACCACCAGCACCATTAGGAGTACCAGGTACAGCATTTTAGGGGTAGGTAAATCAAAATTCAGCTCCGCTAACTTGTAGAGTGCTTGGTAAGAAACAATTTTATTAAAAAAAGGCATTGTTAAGTCAGTATGTAAATGCAGTGGAGTGAAAATCCCCCAGGGTGTCCAACATCTTGGTTTAACAGACCTCGGTATGAGCCTGCTGCCCCACCAGAGGTGCCTTCTGCACCCACCCTCTACTGCCCAGCCTCTCCCTTGCCTGGCAAAATACACTGTGACAATCCACAAGTCTCCAAGTCTTGAATCTTTCATTGTAAAAGAAAAGAGAACAAAACACTTGTACATACTTTGAGACTTCTCTTACTTTCCCTTGGTGCTTCTTGGCTCAGTCCCTCTCTTTTCTTTTTTTCCGCCCTGAGAGCCCCACCAAATTTGGAGCCCCCAGGCTCAAGGGTTGCTCCTGTCCATCGTTGTCCTCATTTAGTTGCCATGGCTCCATGCCGTATTGATACTGTATCACCACAAGGTTTCTATACACTATATAAGTGGCTCCAAAGGAGCCACTACCATGCCAATTTAACAAGAATAGTGGCTTAAAAGAAGATTTCCTATAAATTAGAAAAAAAGTGTATATAAAAACACTATATCAAAAGAAGTTTTAAGGTTGTAACAAACTAATAAATGGATGCAAAGACAAGAGTTAATCATCAAACCTACAATAAGTAAGCACAACACAGGACTTCATGTGCTCTGGGTCATGCCTAAATATTACAGGTTGGGATGTTTAACCGAGACTCTTCATCCTTTCACCAGTTTTAGTTACAACATTAAAACATTCTTTTAATTTAGTGCAAACTGCTCAGCAAAAAAAAAAAAAAAAACGCAGCACAGTTTTTGGACTGACTAAAATAACAGTGGCCTACAAGGAACACAAAAAATACTACTCGAAAGCTGAGGAACTCAAAAATGTTCCTGAGCAACTGAAGAAAAGGAAGTTCTATGCAGCAACAAAAGGTTATTGCTGCTACCCAGGTAATTACAACCACCTAGTCATGAAGAAGAGAAGTAAGTGATGGAACAAACTAGTGTAAGACATTCCACAGAATAGTACTTAAGTAGAGCAGTAGAGAACAGTTCTACTGAGAAACTTACTCAGGTTTATGCTGACTACCCTGTTATTGCTAATTATCAAAAGAAACAGTTCATATTTTGAAAATGTATTTGCCAGTGATTATTGAATAACCCCAACAAAGACAAAGAGGAGGCAAATACGATGCTTAAATCATCAGTTGTTTTAGTAAGTGCTTAATGAACGGTCAGGTACCTAAATGTATCCAAAATCATCCTGTCTCACTACCAGACCTTTGACATCTGCCACCAATTGAAATCCAATAAAAACTGGGTTTAGAGCACAAACGAGATGTAAAATTTTGTGACTGTCAACAGAGGGAATTGCAATGAATTTGACTACATCACTCTATACAAACAAAAGTGTTCTCATCATGATAACACAACTCATAAAGTCCTGCTGTTTACCAGATCTGTGAAGCAAGTTATTCTACCCTTTTACTAACAGTTCTAGAGATCCAAACTGCAACATCACACTGGAGCAATGCAAAGAATTGTGTCTTTTTTTTAGATTGAGCATTTTGTTTCAGATAAGGAGAAAAACATGAATAGTCCTATGTGGCCATGCTACTGAAAGCTCTGCATCATAGATCTGCACATACCAGATTCACTGTGTGTCCTCCTAGAAGATGTAGTTGGTCGGGCGGTCACATTTGATGAAGTCTGCTTCTCTTCTAACTCTCGCATAGATTCCTGATTAACAGAAATAGTGAGTAAGCCTGAGCATGAATAGGAAGTAAAAGGATAGAATCAACTACTTACATCTAAACCATTGCCACTACCATGCAAAACTAAATACAATTTACAACTTAGAACATTTATTAAAATAAAATTAAAGTATCACCTTAAGAACATTTTCTCCTTCAAGCTGAGATCTGGCATCATCCTCAGGTGTGTCACCAAGCGTAGAGTCTGAAACAAAATCAAACCAGAACTCATAATACAACATAGCAGAGGAAGTTCATTTCAGGCTCAAAAAATAAATTCTAAATAGAACTTAAAATCCTGGACATTTTGGAATAATGGAAAAAATCACACTGCTCCTTTGCTTTTCAAGTGTGTGCAGCACCTTCCCTGCAAAATTAATGAAGTGTGAATGTGGGGAGAATGAAATGCCAACCGCAAAGCAGCTCAGAATTTTATTAAAAATGGTTTCAAATGAAGGTTGTGCATGATTCTCCAATATGAAAGAATATAGGCAGGAAATGCAATACACTTCTTCCTCTCCAAAGTGCTTTTTACTAGCTATCATCTTATAGGAAAACTGACCTGAAAAGACATTAAATAGAAGAAAAATTAGTTATTGATAGCATATGATTTAATAAAAGACTCAAACAAAACAACTGAGAAATTTTAGTTTGCAAGCATAACGACAGGGATAATAAAGATAGCATGTTTCCCATCTTCAGCAGATGAATTTGCCTTTAGGAAGAATCAGAAACAAAGGGTGTCTTAACATGGATTTAGAAGCCAATTTGCAAAATGGCTTCTATCGTTTAACTTCTGATTCAATCCCTGTATTAGGCAAAACTGACAGCAACACTGAGCACTTTAATACTGCAGGACAGATGACTGTATATTAACAATTTTCCACTCAAGTAGTCACTATCCACAGAATTACCATAAAGCTAATTTTCTAAAGTATACAGAACTTTTAAAACAGGACTCATTGTAGCTGAGGGTGTCCACTACTAAACGTACTCCACATTCAATTTTGAAAATTAAACCAGAACTTTAACAGAAAAAAAAAGAAGAGCATTTGTGCTGACTTCATTACTAACACAAGTTTAAGAAGCTAATTTTTCATATTAAAACTTTTTATGTTGTTGAGAGCTTTATTTGTAAAAAATATAAACAAATGATGAAGTTTTCAATTTCATACTCATTTTATTCAGCTCTGATTGTGTGTTCTGGTTATAGTCAACAAAATTACCCAAATGCTATTCAGAATTTTTTTTTCTCTCCCAGAAGAAACAGTGTTTGCTTTGGTTCACTATTTATGACTGCTCTGGACACTAGTGGGTAAAGCCAAATAGCTAATAATGGAGAAATTGCTGTTATCTGATCACTGTCTCAAGATGCATTCATTATACAAGCTGTATTTTCCCTAGCGCTGTTTCTCAAAACAAAACACCCTCCTTAAACTAGCTTACCTTGTTGATTGATTGCTATCAGATTTCTGGAAATCATTGAATAGAGTCTCCTTAAATGGGAATAAAGAAAGAGATGTTGCAAGTTAGCTACACGCAATCATAAAAGAGAGCTTACCAGCTTCGAAGATGCAAAGAATTTAAAAAGACCATACGCATTATGTTCTTCATTATTTCACAACCCGACTCTCAGAAAAGAATCCCATTTTACCTGTGTTCTTTTACTGAAAAGCTTGTTACTCCAAATAAATCCCCCAGGAGATCATTTGCACAGTGTACAATATGCTGCTGCTTTTCATCATATAATTGTTTAGACATAATATATTGTCCAAGATAGAATATTACCTGTAAAATAAATACACAGACATTAAATACCCAGGTTTTATTTCAAGTTTAAGAGACAAAGCACATTCGATACATTGAAATGTGATCTTCAAACTTTGAGTACCTAAAACTCCCTTTGAGCTGACAGATTTTTATCTATCATTCCCCAAGAATTATGCCATTCGCCAGAAATTTTTGTTCATATTTTTGAGAAACTCGCTTAATAGCAAATTATAAGTCAGCAGGAGAATAAATACAGTATCTTATCTCAGTAATTTCCAGATAAGCTATAAACTACACTGCCCCCCATTCACCCAAAACAAAACAATCTATCTGTACTCACTGTAGTTTACCCTTAGTGATTAAAAGTTCTCACCTCCTTCATAGTAAAAGTGTCCTTTTCTGCACCAGCTAACTTTAACAACTTCAACAATAGTGGCTTTGGTTTAACCTGTGTGGGGAAGTAGAAAAATGGTATGCACCAATTATTCACAAAAGCAATGTGATTTATACAGGTTGACTTCCTCCTTCTCTATTAATCTGATATGCAAACACACAACTACATTAAAACCTATTCACACTCAAGCTTTTCATTTTGCAAAGTTAAAACTTAAAAGCAAGTAACATAAACAACTAACATGAAAAAAATCATACTGAACTCATACACTCACTATGTATCTTAGCTCAAACTCATTTCATTGTCTCCTACTTTGACCTGGGACAGTTAGTAGCTGGTACAGTGCTGTTTTTTGATTTAGTACAAGAATAATGCTGACAACACTTCGATGTTTCTGTTGTTGCTAAGTAGCTACACTAAATCAGGGACTTTTCAGTGTCTCTTGCTCTGCCAGTGAGAAGGTGCACAAGAAGGTGTGAGGGAGTATGGCCAGGACAGCTGACCTGAACTGGCCAAAGGGGTATTCCATTCCACACAGAATTTCCATGCCCAGTGTACAAACTGGAGGAAGCTGGCTGGGAGGGGCCGATTGATGCTTGGGGACTGACTGGGCATTGATCAGCAGGTGGTGAGCAGCTGTATTGTAATTTGCCTGTTTTTCTTGGATTTTACAACTCTCCCCTTTCTTTATTATTATACTTTATTTCAATTGTTAAACTGTTCTTATCTCAACCCACAGGTTTTACCTCTTGTTTTTAGTATCTCCCCCATCCCACCACAGGGAGCTGGAGTGGGGAGCAAGCAACTCTGCTACTCATTTGCTGGTTGCAGTTAAACCTCAACACAATCATAAGTAGAGATTCCTTAATTTGAAGTACCGGTTTTGTTTATTAGTTCCAAGTACAGGGCTGGGTCCTGGGGAATTCAGCTTCACTCCTTTAACCATTACAATGACTCCCAAAGGGGAGAGAGAAAGGCGAAGGACTGTGTGACTGTCAGGTCAGTTTGAGCTAAGTCATAAAGCAAAACACTGGTCCATCTCTCTTCTACTGTCTTTCTGTGACAGTTTCTGGGGTTTTGGTTTTACATTTGCCAAGTGGGCTGTTTTACTTCTGAAGACTTTTTTTTTTGCTGGGACAAGCACACCCTGTCCTTTTCATCATCCTTCACTCACTCTTACCTCCACAGTGACCTCCCACCCACCCACTGTGCCAGTAGTTTTATCTGTGACAATCCAGGTTGTGACAATTTCTGAGGCAGAGGAGACGAAAGTTAAACAAAACAAAAAAATCACTTCCCCCATATGTACACCTTCTTTTTTTTTTTTAATCTTTCTGGACAGAGCAGTATCCTGATCCTGTTCACTGCACTGTTCCACACAGCTGTGCCTGCACCAGTGCAGCAGATGAGAACAAGCTGCAGGGGCTGCCACAACTGCAAAGCAAGTGCCTATGGAGCCACTGATGGTTCCCAGTGCAGTATATTCTAGTGCTGCCTCTATAACAATGGCACAAGTGTTCTAGGGACAGGCTGACATCCAGCTATCCTGATACAGACTATAAAATTGAATATACAAAAACGAATATTGAATGTAGAAAAAAAAAGAAAAATACAGGGAAGTGTGAATAAAATATCATGAGACAAGGAACAGATGATTAAGGGAAGGGCGGGGGAGGGGAATTTCCCGGTTCCATTTCTAATATCTGCTAAAACCAACATTAAGTTTTAGTGCATTAACAAGAGATTACTTGCAAGAATTACCCATAATGAAAACAATAACCAAGCTTGTGGACAATCTTAGATGTCTATTCACCCCGTCTTAAGGGCTCAATTATTTAGAACATGCAGAACATATTACAGTTTCATAAAGGAAGCAAACGGTAGCTTATTAAAGTACTATTGACAACTCCACGTAGGAAGGCACAGTTTCAGATCTCTGAATTCACAACTAAGACCACCTTTACTCCCCATCCCTCTCTCCCTGACTCCTCCAAGTATGAATTCTTTGGCCTCACATATCTGTCAGCAGACAGTAGCATCACAATACGACTTAAAAAAAGGGAAGAAACAAACGGAAAAAAAAACCGACTTTGAACAGTTTTTTTGTTCTACTATTTCACTTTTTTGAAGTTCTACTGTCTATCTACACTTTCAAGCGTTGACCTTCTAACACACGGTAATCCCATCCAAACATCATTGCACATGTGCTGTTTTTAACTCGTATTTCAGGTATAACAGGTTTCCATCCTCAGGCTTATGTACAAAAGCAGGGCAGCAGAACTGTCACTGTATCATGGAAAACCTGGATATACAAAGCCATAAAAACAAAGGAAGTCTCTTCTTACAACTTGCTTATTAAGTCCAAGAGAGGAAAAAGTTGAAAACCTTCAGATTATTTCACAAATGGTATGGTTTGCACAACGGAGGTTTTCCACAACTCTTCAGCTATGATCTGTTAACAATTTCCACCATGATATGCTTAGCACGATCAGATCTAAGACCCTTTTAACTAAAAGAAAGCAAAACCCATCGCAGATCTCCGGGAAACAGAGTCTAGACCTAAACCATCACCCTCAATCCTCAACCATGAATAAGATTTGCTTCACAATTACAGGATCAAAGAGGGATCACCTTCACCGGATTTCCCGGCTTTTCTGCAACCCCTGCTTGCCGCGAAAAGCGATCCTTCTAAATTAGCCGCTAAAAACTCTGCAAAAAGGACGAAACAGAGCTACTGACCAGCGCCTCTTGGTCCGAAGCGGTGACAGCGGAGACATCCGTGAGGGAGGACATCTTGGTATTGCACATTTGCCTGCAACTGAGGGGAGAGCCAGCTCAGAGCGGGCAGCACAGCGCCGCAGCGCGGGATGGCGGCGGCCCCAATGCCCCCACTGTGCAGTACAGAGCAGTGCAGCGCCCCAGCAGGCTCTGGCGGCGCTGCCCGGGCCGGCCCTTATATAGCACTGCCCGCAGGGGCAAGTCAGGGCCTGGCTGCCGTGCGGCCCGGCCCGGCCCGACATGCCCGAGCATGATCCGCGGCACAGACACAGCACTGCCACCGCCGCCTGCCCGCGGGGGGCGGCCGCGGCGGGCCGGGCCGGGCCCGCACTGACTCACNGGCGGGTGCAGCGCCTCAGGGGCAGCGTAACCCGGTGGTGTGCCGGCCGGCAGGAGCCACACCTCTGCGTGCTGCTCTGGTTTGCAGCGGCCTTTTGTGCCTCCCGAGATCTTCTGTCACTGAAGAGACAGGACTAGGGGAAAACTTCACAGCCAGAGAGAGCTGGAGGCTCTGTCAGCTCCCGTTCTGTAATTCTGAGTAGCTTTTAAATGCAGGGTATTTGGAAGTATGTTACTTCCGTAGGTACTTACTAGTTGCTACACTTAAGCCAGAACTGGTTAGTTTTTAATCTGCCCGCCTGTTCTGATTCTCAGGTTTTTTCTTTGCCCACGGGTGAAATTTAAAAATTATTCTTCGAGTAGTGAAAAGATTTGTCAGAGAACACAAGTGTTGCAGGCAGTGTTTAAGGATACACAGGAGCAGAGGGAGTGTAATGCTAATTTTCCATGACAACTAACTTGTCCAAACAAGCAGTGGAGAACTGCCTGGACTTGTCTGTTGGCCAAATACAGACTCTCAGCAACCGTGGAACCTTGTAAAAATTCCAGCAGTCGTTTAAATCTAGATATTTGTGTGATGATGGATTTACAAGACGACCTTGTTATCCCTCCAGAGCATAAAGCTCAAGGTTTAGTGAGGGACAGCTGAGAAGCTGCCAGAATTTCGTAAAACATGCTCACCTCCTGTTACTGCCGGGATTTCAAGGCAAACAGAAATCTGTTTCAAGTGAAATGTCCTGCAGCAGAAGTCAGATCTATCTACCCTTTTTCACCCAACACCGCAGTTCCTGAGATCCTTAGCTAGCTAGCTTCATCAGTAGGAGAAAATTCTGCCTATACAAAAATACAGGAGGAAGGAACCAAATGGCTCATTCAGGTGATGCATATTACCAATGCTCAATCTTGTCCTCATGTGGCTCAAAAGCAATTTAATTCTTATGCAAAATACATTTTACTGAATTGAAACAAAACAAGAGTGTTTATGTAGTTCTCCTCAAGCTATCACGTTATTGATCCATGTCTTTAGCATTGTGTCATTTTGCTAAGGCTGTATGGAAATTAAGGAGCTTTTTAAAATTAGCAATAAATTTTCTACAGTCCAAGACTTACCAAACTGGTATCTATGACTTTCTTTTTCCACTTCTCTACCAGTAGACATCTTGTGACCAGTGACTTTGAGATTAAATGGGAATTCTTTAAATACTAACTTCCCTTACCGATTCATTAACTGCTAAGGATCAGAAAACCCAAGTTTCTGTCTAGAATTTTTATCAGTATTCAAGCACAATATTTCTTTTCTCCAGTAGATTAATCTCGAGTAAGGGGAGGCTGCAAATACGTAAAATATGCTGTCTGTGCTTGCTTGGGAAGAGAGTGGGATATTTTCTGACGTGCAGTCCTCCAACACTTCTGTTTGTCACTCATACAGCACATGCCATGTCATCAACATGCATAATTATTTTCTTGTGCTTGATAATTCAGGACAAGTTTAATTAAAAAGTTTTACTTGAAGGGCAGGTAATAAGCTTGTATAGTTATGAGAGCTGATTTCCTCACTATTTCAAGTTGTAAAAGGAAAAGGAGAAATCACTACAGCAAGACCCCACTTGTGTATTTTACTTACAATGCCACAGAAAATATCTGGAGCAGATGTGTCCCAGCTGCTTTAACTGGAGATACTCACTTTACATCGTGGTTAACTAACATGACACCCTTTTTTATATAAATTCAGATTCTAACTGTAGACATTTATTTAATGCTTGCAAGCTAAATTTTTTTTCTGAAATGGATCTGGTCTACCTACAGACACATACGGCAGAGGAAAGATGGGTTGCTGTGCTGCGGGGGCACCAAATTCAAGTGAATGGATGGACCTTTAAATACTTAAATTTCAGATTTTTGTTCTTCACTGTAATTCTTTTTTTTTTCTCCCAACATGTCCTACCTATCATTTCCTGTCACTTCAGCATCCAACACATACATTAAATGGTCCTTGCCAGATGCTGATCAGAGGCATAGGTGGCCAGCATTTGTCAGGTCTCATCTCCAAGCAGTTTGCTGCTCTTTGGCTATCAGATAGGTTAAGCTCATGTGCTCTCTGTGAACTGCTCCCAGACACAAAAGAAAAAATAATAATAAATTCAAAGCAATCCTCTGGGCCTTACACTGTGTTGATGTATCCTTTCTGAAGCCTTAGACTGCATCTTTATTCATATGACATAAAGCTGTGATCAGTTGTGTGCTGCAGATTGTCAGGCACCTCAAGGCAAAAGGACAAAAGAAGAAGAATGCTAAAATGCAACTGCAGCATGTGTGGCTTAATGGGACTTTCTGCCAGACCTGCCTGCCACAGCTGTGACCCCACATGTCAGACAGGGGGTCAGTACAATTCTGCACAAATACAGGAGAAAGAATTTTGTTGTTTTCTTGACATTGCTGCTTTGTTGTAGGGAAAAGCACATTGATAAGAAATCCTCATTACAGTAATCACACATTTGATTCAGGGAACTTATATTTCATAAACTAATATCTATCCAAATGGAGAGGTCTGTCAGTACCAGAAACTTCTTAGTATAAATGACATCCAAATTCTACTGAAAGAAAATGGAACACGGCCTTCTGGGGACAAGTTTGAACAGAGAGTAATGACAGGCAGGAATCAAGAGCAAGGCTCATAACAGCAGTGGAAACCCAAAGACCACATACAATGCTATTGCAGCTGTTCAACAGGGAACACTAATCTCTACTTTACTGTTCAGCCTGTGTTTTTCTGGTGTGGAGGACCTGTGTATTTGAGCTGCACTGCCCTTCCCAACAACCTCAGCTACTCTGTAGACTGGGTGGCACAGCAGGCATTCTGCAGCTTCACCTGTGTACACACCCTGGGCTCAACTACCTACAGTATTTAATCATAGAACCACAGAATATTCTGAGTTGGAAGGAACCTGAAAGGATCATCAAAGTCCAACCCCTGGCGCTACACAGGACAGCCCAAAGAATCACACGATGTACCGTGTGGGCACTTTGAATATGAGATCAGCAGTTTCTTACATTTCCATAACTTCAGAAACAACCTTATTTATCTTGAAAAATATAAAATTACTTCAAGTGGACTGGAAAAAAGGGCCTCAAAAAAATGTTTTTCTAGTAGCTGTTCACAAGCTCTTACCTCCCTCCCAGAGCTACTCAGTTCAGGTGTGTCTGCTCTTGAGCATGTTAACTACAGCTGCTTCAAAACCACCTGGAGCAGGAACAATCCCACATCACAAGACAGCAGCTCTTCTGCCTTTGTTTAGTTGGCATACTTATTCCTTCACCCATCTGGGAGATGTTGTAGTCTGTCTGCCCAAGTCTGATTCCTATTTAGTAGCAGCTCAGTCAGCCACAAGCACAATTAAACAAAACAATAGTGCTTGCCTTCTGAAGGGAGGCCAACTAGCAAGAACATAAACCAATTATTTTGAACTTTTGCTCAATAGCTAACACAGAACAAAAAGTTTGTGTAGTTTTTTTCCCCCTCTAGTTTTCTGTTTAGTCCTCACTTTTGAAAGAAGCTTATGGAATGATTCTGAAGAACTGAAAGGTAAAAATCTCAGGGGAAGACTCTTCTTAGTCTCAAACAATTTTTGTTAGGCACATCACTGAGTTAAGAAACATGCTTTTCTTGTTAAGCAGGAGTCAAGTATTTGTCTAGATTGTGACCATTTCCTGCTTTACTAAACTGTAGTTGTGAAAATTAAATAATCCAGTGATATCTCCTTTCCTAGAAGTACTTGATTGCATGTAATTAGATCAGAAAAGGCCTCAGTATAACCATAGTCACCTGCCTTATTTAATGAAACTAGGATGATGCCAGTTCACTTTAGAATTGTTCTTTTAATCCAGTGTTCATTTGTCATTCAAATGTGCTCTTCAGTCCAGCACAAAATGCGTTTCTGTTCAAAGGAGTGGCCCAGAAGGGCGTGTGGAGCATGCAGCGGCTAATAGGATTCATATGAAAGATGGAGGTATCTTTCAGTCTGAAACTGAAATGTATTCAGGGACAACCTAGATCTAGGAAAAGCTGAAAGCAAACATAGCATGCAATTCAAATCCAGTCTGTTTGGGATGCCATGTATGGACAGAAGCGCAGCTCATGATGAGATCAGACCTGACATACTATTCAAGTCAGGCTGTAGTCTGGGTTAGAGGAAAGGAAGACAAAAGATTATTTTAACTGTCTGGCTGTTATTTGAACTGTTCGTTTCTAACAACAAAACCCTGCTTATTACACAAGCAACTTTTTAGCTCAGACTCATTCTATATACCTGACCATGTATCTCCCAGAATTGTCCCAGGCTTGTTAAACCATTTGCCCACATCTCCCCCATAAGCTTCCATACTTGCTTTCTAGCTGCCCGTTATACAAGGAATATATGCTTTACTTTGGATCACAAAGTCTGTGTAACATCCTCCCCTGCAGACCTTGTTGCCTGCTCCACAATTTAATGTTTGGTTGATGCAGCCTTACTGACTGCTGCATGACACAGAATGAACTATCCGTTCCTGAGAAAAGCCTCAGCACTGTGCTTTTGCTAATACAATTGATGTTACTGATGAACTACAGTCATCTTTCTGCTGACTGTTTGAGAGCATGGCTTTGTCAGTACAGCTTTTAGCATACAACTTGCAGAACTGCAGTTAGACAACAATGCTAGTAGCTAGACAAATAGTTTGGAACATTTACTAGAGGCATTACTAATGTCTGGGATAGCCTGGACTTGAAACCATCAAGGTTAACTTGATTAGTTTCCCTCCAAGGGTTCACTGCCATCACAAGCAGGACTAAGTAATCAACCCTGGATGTATATTCAAAGCCCATTTGGGAAGTGTATTTGCTGAGAAGAGTTTCCCTGAGATTAAATCTCCCCCAAATAAGAACAAGGCATGGATCCATACACAAACTAAAGCTCTGATTGCAGATGATATATACAAAATACTGTTCTGTGCTTTGTTTGGTTCCATTGAAGTATTAACAGCTCAGTTATCTCTTGCCTCTATCAAAAGTAAGTGCATGAACTTCTAGGTATTCCTTGACTCAGCTGGTTTTGCAGGAACCATGTTAGCAACTTAGTTTAGATCACCTCTGTCGTTTAAAAATAATTTTTTTTAGCTGTGGTATCTTTGAGTCTGTGCATCTGTCTTGGCAATTTCTTCTGCATTTGTTTGTGTACCTGGAGAGAGATATAGGCACTGGGCTTTGACTTCTGACCTACCTTATTTATCTTAACAACATATTTTCAGGTATGAGCCAAGACCAGAGGGTACGCAGCATGGTAGAACACCTTGAGAGAAACACACCATGTAGTGCTATTCACAGGGGAAAAATCCCAAATCCATTGTTGCAAGATATTGCTGCATCTTGACTTGGCTGTTCAAGAGACAGGCTGCAGTTTCCTCACATAAGCAAAACTAGCCTCACATAAACCTACACAGAAGTGCATTGCAGTGAGACATTTGAGAGCACAGATCTTCTGGCTTTACATGCCAAAATACAGTTTCAAAAAGATTCTCAAAACAACTTATTTCCCCCCATATTTACTGAAGAGGATCAGAGAGTATACAGGCCATCCTTTTGGGCAGACAATTGCCAATTCTGATCTTTAACTCATTCAATGCAGGGGATGCCACAATATCTAATTTCTTCTTACCAGATGGGATATAGGTAGAGTTGCAGAGAATCATTGACTTGGGCCTATCTTACCCTCTCCCTGCTCCTTAATCAGCCACATTGCCTGCTCTGCTCAAAGAAACCTACCAGCTGTGGGGATTACTCGGCTGCACAGTCATGCTAAAATTGATGTGTTTAATGGCAAGATAATGAAGACTCAGCATGCACTTCTTTGCTTGTTGGCATTTTACTTCAGAGAGATCTGTTCCCATGCACTTCTTCCATCCTCTTGCAGCCCCTTCTGTTATACTGGCACAGGTATTTGTGCAGCTGTGGTATAAAGTCGATAGTGTTCTGGCACACCTGAGAAATGATGCATTTTTTTCTGCAGATCAGTTCCCTGAGGTAGTCCTGAGTAGCTACACAGCAGCTGGCCCAGGACATCACTGGAATGGCAGCAGACAGGTAGGCTGGGAAAAGGTGGGATCTGCTTCAACTAGCTTAGGCAGCAGAATTGCTGAAGGTGAAGCTTACATAAAGCTTGGCTGACTTCAGAGCACAACACTGCAAGAGAGGTATTCCATTCTCCTCCTTGTCTCCTCACTCATGGCTGCAAGCTGATGGTGAGAGCTTTTTAGGAAGAAGTGTAGTGCTGGACTGCCTCAGCCACCTTGCTGATGCACACTTAATGATGCAGTTGAGCTCATCAAATATCTCATCCAGAGAATGCCCTGAGCCCTATTGAAACAATGGCCTTGGCAGGAGCTGTGCATTCCCAGTCAAGTATTTCTTTGAACTGGCTTTGGCTCCTTTGACCACAGATTTAGCTGATTCAACAGCAGGAAACTTACTTGTATTTACTGCTAGTATGTTAGCTTGCTTTATCATGAACATGTGAGACATCACAAAAAAAGCAGCAGGAACCCACAGCTGGAAGCAGGGGATTGGAGATGGCAAAACTCCTGAAGTCAGGGAGCCATTCAGTGGTCTTTTCCTTATCATCTAACCACCCCTTGAATGCTACCTCTGGTATCAGTCACCTGAGTCGATAAGCCCCAGCAATATCTCCTGTGATAGAACTGGGTCCAAATTCCCAGAAGTTGCTCTCAGGTGGTACTTAGGGAGAAGTAAAGAGCGCATGTTAGCACTGATAATTAGTTTAGTTAGCACTGATAATTAGTTTAGCTAGCCCAACCCAGCTTTTCCTGTGTTGCAAGGGAGCTGAAGGATTTGTAAAATGAGTTGTGTTGATTGTATGGATGAAGACACTTCTAATGGTAATTTGCAGGCCCTTGTGTTTTATAGCTCATTTGCTCTGTACTTCAAGCTGCACCTATGAAAGCTGATTTGAAAATGTACATCTTAAAATCTGTAGAAAGCATGCCTCAGCTGTGTATTTTGCATTCCACTTGTGCAGATATCAGCAGCTCTAGCAAGTTGCTCCAGCTCAAAACATCACTCCCTTCTGCTGATGATGGGACTTTCCAAGCAAAAGTTACTGCCTTTGGAACACAAGTTGGAGCGATCACTACCCACACCTCAATTCTCAGTCTGGTATGTTAAACTGTTACTCAGAGGACTGTATCCAGGGGAGACCACAGCATGGACACACATTCCTCTTTGCTGACACAGACAGGAAAGGACAATCGTCTCTGGAAAAGCAGAAGCCTCAAGGAGCTGGGGAGCAGTACTGTCACACAGCACTGGCAGCGTGTGCACACAGGCCGAGTCCCTTCGGTCCTTACGGCCATACGATTATTTTATGCAAGACTGAAACGATGACTGCAGCAAAACTAAGGAAACTTGATGGTTTTATCTGTTTTATGTATGCATATCAACTCTCCATTTTTACTAGGTTTTGGTTCTAGTTTTCAATGCAAGCAACGCCTGTTTAGAGCCCAGCGTCTTTGGCTTCTTCTACTAAAATCCAATCCTGCCAAGCCCCTTTTTCAGCAAAGCCTTTACAGAAGATGGTTTCATTTCAATAATTCCTAGTCTGCAACTGTTAAATCTTGTTAGACAGTAAGGACATCACATCGTAAAATATTTTCCTTAGACATCTTTACATGCACTGATTTACATCCATTTTTAAAAGGAAACTGAAGAGAGGAACACTTGCTTATCTTACTTTTACACTCAATAAAACCACTGAGAATATGTAACTACAAGATATTTAAATCCTGGTTTGCTTAGGGACAACTAGCTGATTAGAAAATTAACCAGCATTTGAAAATAATATCCCAGTGATCTGTGTGACACCCAGTAAATTACTATAGGCTATCAAATGAGCAAAGCTTCTTCACAGAAGCAAAACTAACTGACGTAGCACAGACTGGTTCAGGAAATAGAGCACATCGAAAAATAGGACCGATACACAATATACCTCCCAAAGATCTTCCCTTTATACAGGGTACAAAGGAAAGAGAGAGTTGCCAGTCCACAGGAGGCCGCAGAGGCAGGAAACAAGCGGCTCAGAGCCAGCCAGTCTCCCAGAGAATCCAAGATCACTTATAGGCACACATATATGTCGTGGAGGGCTTGAGAAACTCTTTGAGGGCTTCTGTCTGAGCTGGCAGCTGTACAATAAAATAGGGTTTTCTCACCATTTCGTTTAGGTGTGAAACCTTCTCCTTCCAAACCTGCCTTCTGCGGCTGGGCGTGTGTGTGTCACATCCGCGCTGCTGAAAGAGGCGCCTCCCGCCCCGCTCCGCTCCCCCCACTCCTGTTCCTTTCTAGCCATGTGGGGGCACTGTGCTCCCTTGTCTGGCCCCAAAACTTCTCGGCCCGCCCAGCAAGCCATCGACTTGCTCTGCAGCCAATCGTGGCTATTGTGTCTAGCAGAGGGTCATGTGAATGTCCCAGCTCAGACAGATGAGGAGGCAGAAGTGCCCAAGCTGTGTTCATGAAGAGAAACAGGAACTGTGCCTTTAAGCGGGAACACGACATTCCACTGACACTGTCATTTCATGTAATGTGTGCTGAGAGCATGTCTTTCACTAAATCTGCTAGTTTCCCAGTTTCTGAATTTTAATTCCTGTCTTCGGCATGCAAAATGAGGTCTGAATGACACGCAGGTACAGCTAGTTCTGTAACCTTGCATGCAGTTCTACAAAACCAGCTTGATGTGGGTGCTCAGCAACCCCAGCTCAGTGTTCATTCACATTGCTATCAGCTGGACCTCATTGAGAATGTAGGTTTAGGCATATAGAATTCAGGTTTACATGTCCACCCCAGATAGAGACAAAGGTATCCATGAATTGAAATAGCCTTTTTGGGACAGTTTTGCTTGGGCTTTGTTTGGGAAACAAATCTACTACATGTATATCCCTCTTTTTTTTTCCTATATATACAACAAAGTCTTATGCCAACTGTATTGGTACAGTCAGTCCTGATCAGAAGAACCACCTTACCACTTAGAAAAGTGAGATCATGTGTTTTCAGAAATGTGTCGTGATTGCCTGAAAGGGCATATGACAGCCATTGTCAGTTTCTTCTCTCAGCTGGGTTAAAAAATAGGAAACCAGTTTTTGACTAACCACCACAAGAAACACATTTACAAGTAAACCACTTTGGATACCAGGAGACCTTAACATTGCTTTCCACTCCTTGGAGAGAAGCACTCAATATCACAACAGTTGATGGCATATAAAGGGGAGCTGGAGAGGCTTTTTTCATCCAGCTCAAAGTCAGAAACCTGAGTGGAATCAACAAGTGCACATGAAGGTAAATGACAAGATCCTATTCAAAGTTTTTAACATGCAACTTCAGTGTATTGTAAAACAAAACCCATTCAGTCACTCCAGTGAGTTACGCAACAGAAAATAAAGTGCACAAATGTTTTCTTTTACCCCAGGGAGTAAGGAGGATTAAAAACATTCTGGGCTGAGTAAGGAAGCAGAACAAGGCCTCAGTTTCTTTGTTGAACAGCATACCTAATTTAGTTGGAGACAAAAAAAAGTCAAACTTGTCAATTATGCAGCTTCATTTCTGGAAATGCTGAGCCAGTGCCATTCTCTATCAAGTATTATTGAAAGGGAAGAAGTTCACACTGACAAATCTGTCCCTGCTATTCAGCTGCCTAATCATGGAGCTAAGCATCTAAACTTATATATCTAGGGAGGTTTTTAAATATAAGATCTATGTGCTGTATATTCTTCTCAATTATTTCTTAATCCATTGTCTCACTTTTTTTTTCTTTAATCACAACCACCTCTATGGTCCCAATATTTATGATTATTTCATGTGCTTCACCTGATCAGAACACATCTCCTTTAAACAAGTTTGCTTCTCAGCCTCTGCTTTGTAAGAAAGTAAAAAAATGCAACAGTTTTCTGTGCCAAGTTCATTAAAAATTACATTTTTACACTGTACTTCAATCAAACATCTCCTCCCTGCACTGCCTGGATCAGACACAGCCGTCTATGGTTCTAAAAATAAAGCTGCTCTTTTCTGACACACTGCTAGCCTGCATATGCATCCTGCATGTGCAACCTGCATGTGCTAGTTACCCACACAGTCATGCTGGACTTCTTGAAGCTCCTTAAATATAACCAGGTGCCCTCAAATGAATGGCTTGTATTAATGTTCTAGTGAAGCCATGAACAGATGAGAAAATATCTTTGCAATGCTAATCCTTAAGCAACCTTTGGATCATTCCCACTAATTGCTTCTAAATCCATAATTTACTTTCATTACGTTTCATCTGCCCGTGTCTGTTCCTGCCTTTCCATTATAAAGGCAGCATATTGTGCCTACTAGGTACTGAACCAGTGCAGCTGGAAGGGCAAATGCAACTCCTGAGTTGGCAGATCACCTCTTAATTCATGTTAACCTGATTCCTCCTGTATTTGAAACACTTTTTTTCTGGACTGGAAGGTAGGCAAGGGTCCCTCGGTAAAAACCAGCAACATTGGCTTGGTCAATGTATTTATGTGAGCAGTGATACAGTTTCTGTTTCAATTCTAGAATTCCCTAAAATATGTCACAAAGGGCAGACTGAAACAGGAAAGGGAGCCTTCTTATGCACCTACTAAAGGGAAATGACAAAGACTAAAATTGGAAAGTATTAGGAACCGCCTTGCAACTAAAACAATGCAAGGGATCACCTTTTCCCGTTCTTTCATCCTTGGTGTACTGCAGATTGTAACTATGACCCTTTGGGCTGGGCTGGATCCTCTACAGCAGGGCTAACTGGACTCTGCAGTTACATGAGGCGATGGAATACATTCCATTCCCCAGGGTCATTGAATAGAATCCTTAGGTCCATTAGAACTCTCAGGTCTTCTTACTCAAGGAAGACAGGAGCAGTCACATGAAAACAGAAACAGTAATTTCAGCCCGACAAGCTGCACAGGGAGAGGTGATACATTTTCATTGGAACAACTGATACAGCTGAAGAAAAGCAGACAGCTTTCATGAACACAAGCCCTCCTTCACTAAGCCCAGCATCACTGGGCCAGGGGAGGAGGAACAATAGCTCCCTTCTCTCAAGAAGGTTAACCATAGCCGTGGGACAAGCTTGGCAAAGATTTTATATTGTCTGAATCCAGACATTTTTTTTTTGCATGGTATTTATATTTTCAATTTTTATAGTATTAAAAACTAGTTTATACTAAATTTGTCAATTATTACAGCACAGCAAGAATTCAATCAACTCAGCTCTTGCATTCTTTGCAATACCTGCCTGGAGACAAACCCATACCTGTCCCCACTGCTTAGCACAGCTCTATTTGGTAAGATGTCTCTGTGTCTTAGAATAGGATTTCTCATTACTCAAGATTATATCAGCTCCTGCTGATAGGTTTTTTTTCCTTCATGTTCTTAACCCTCTGCAGCTGACATCTCAACCATCTTTGCAGCAACTGTGCTGTCAAATGAAAGCCTGAGACTGAGATCAGAGAGAGAGCACCCACAGAAAGGCAGTGAATTTGTATGAAGCAGAGAGCTGGTGCTTCTTTACATCTGCTGATTGTAATAGTAGAAAAACAAAGAGCTGCATTTTTAAAGTTAGAAGAGTGAAATTCTTTTCCAAAACAAAACATATCTTCACTATATACACCGTTGCCTTTCATTTATTAATTTTTTGTTTGCTTTCTCATCAAACAGGGGAGTTAGGTTTTGAAGGCTAAAATATAATTTTGGGAGGAAAAAACCCGTAACACAAGCAAACACCTACATATCCTTAATCCAAACTCTGCTTCTTTTAAAAACTAGTTAAAACAAACTATGTAATAGGGACCAAAACACATCTTGGGAGAAATTCTTAATATGAAAGGTGAGTCGAGGGACACTAAGGTCTGCTTTCTGCATTCCCTTAACCTGCAGCCTGTTTGTTATTAAAAGCAGAAATGTAAAAAGCTCACCTATGAGGGTGAGCCTTCATTTTCTTTTCCCAAGCACACTGGTGAATTTCAGGCCAGATGTTTCTAAGTCACTGCTAAATACCTTAACAGTGTGCCAATGCTCAGCAGCCCAACTGTATAAACATACACAGCCAGTTAGGAAAACCATCATGATCTTTTGATAGATTTTGCAGAAGATTTTACAAACTAGACATGGGTTAGACATTAGCTGTACTCCAAAATGTTATAGAACTCCTATGAAACTCTTATATAGTAAGATATTATAAAAATGAGACTTTCACCTTTATATTTAACCAGTGTCAACAACCACTAATATTTTAAAAATAATTTAATAAAAAACTATGGGTAGCCCAAGCAAGGCTTTAATGTTGCTTTAGCCCCTGGCCATTTCTGGGCATTTATTTCATGAAATGAGACAGAGAGAGGATACAGTCCTGCTGAATTGCAGTTCTGTCTTGAAGGTAGAATTCCTGCAAGACAAACCTCCTTTTCATACATGTAACAGCAGCAAACAACTTTCCTTTAACCTCAGGCCCGAGAGAGTAGCTGTTAACCCATCAACAGGAAAACTCCCCTGGCACAGTCCCCTGCACAGACACAGCATCTGCAAGAATTTAGCAAGTCATACAAAACCAGATGCAGTATCTGTCAAACAAGTGCCGAGTTACCAAAGTTAAAGGCAACACAAAGCTTTGAACTGAGCATCTTATAAGTGAAGGCATACTTCCTATTCCTTTGGGGAAAATGGGAAAACCTTGTGTATGTTGTTCTAAAGTGGTTTGGGGGACAAGGCTAGCAAACATAACTTGTATTTGAATCAGAATCATTCACATTTTTAAATGCCACTTTGGTACCTACACTAGCATTTACACTGGAACGACATCAGTGGGAGCTTTTTTAAGTAAGGGATAATAATATAAGCAGCAAAGCACTGAATGGCAGAAAAGGACCAAGGCTCATCCTGGTACCACAGCTTAGTCATATGTAGAGTATGAAGTAAAATGAAAAGCAGAAAGCAAACAGCATGGTTGGTATGGTATGGCTCCAATTACAACAGCATACACAGGGTGATGACTATGTATTGCTAAAGATGACAAGTCTCTGATTTTCAGGAAAGTCAAAAGTGATTGAAATAATTAACAGGAAAACACATTCAACTGATGTATTAAAAACTAGAATAAGCAAGTTTCCCACCATGTAAGCATCAGTAATTTTATGACTCCAGTTTTACCTCAGGATTTTAAATTTCCCTAATTTGCGCCACAAATGCAAAGCTTTCAAACTCCATGAAATATTCATATAGGCAGAAATCCATGTGGTACCATTTTCTCTTATAGATCCCTAGACCCCCAAGGTGTATGCAATTCAAACAGAAGATGAAAAAAGACAAGAACAACTCCTCTCCCCTGCAATAAGCAGGTATCAGTAAAGTGATCAAAATTTATTCCCACCCTATACATGGTATCCAAAGAAACAATACATACAAAGATCTATTTATCCCACGATTACACAAGCCTCCTGGATTTAATATTTTGAACCATATGACAAAGTTCAAGATACTTTATTTATTAGATACAACAGATAAATCTCAAAGGAGAGCTCCTGAATGTATGAAAAAAAAAATCACGTCACTGAAGTGACACCCCCCCACACACATTCCAGCAACAGATTCTATTTATAATGTACTTTTTTAATGATACTGTTAACTTTCTCCTGCAGATCTGCTCCACTCCTTAAGGAGTCTTTTGCATGTCCAAACATGGTTGGTTCGTTCATTCTACCACTTTACATCAGTCTCATTTCAAATACTGTTGTCATATAGGCATCTAATTCAGTTGTTTTCTAACTGTGTCTTGGCAGTCTATCTACATCTCTGAAGAACTTTGTGCATAGCACAAATTAATGCAAATGGCTTTCTCAGTGTACATACTGAAGGATATGCATCCAGAGCTTGACCATCTGAACACATCTTTCAGTAGTCTAGGCTGTATTTTTAAACTAATAATATAAAACTATAAAAATGTATAAAAAAATTATCCTTGGACCAGTACAATGTCCAAGAAATAGTTGGTAAAGATGTAAAATTATTCAGGTATTTCTAACACTGAAATGATAATAGAGTATTATGGTGTAAACTTAGGTTACACAGAGAAATAATTTTTTCTTAAATCAAAAACTCTAACAGAATAAATAATTTACAAGCTTGAGAAAAGCTGAATTGTTTCCTACATAAAGACTTCTTACATCTATTGTATAAAACCTAGAGGAACTAAATATTGTTTCTGCCAGTGGCTGCAAAACTTAAATACTTGGTTTTGTTCATGTAATTCCCCTCTTTAAATCTGATAGAGGTAGATGAAGATAAAACAAACCCCAACATGTAAGGATTAAGATACTGCAATTAAATTCTAACCCTGCAAATCTAGCAAACATATGTTCTCACCAGATTTACTGAAAGCAGTTATTTTTTCTTTCCTTTTTTTAACTAGAACAGCACTCCATTTCTTCCATCCACATCATCAAAATCAGTGCCTGATACTGTCATAAAATAATTTTCAAAGCATTTCTGAATTAGAGCAGAAGTAGGTCCCACCTTGCACTCTTCAGTCACTGTGATTTCCCAGGACCGTCTGTTGAGGAAACGCGGTCTTAACCAGCCCAGCCCAGACAGCCCCCTGAGCCTCTCCCCTAAAACAGTGACAACAAACCTGCAGATCCCACACAAGGTAACTCCTGGGGAAAGGTGTGGGAGCAAGGGAGGTGGGGCTGAAGGCGAGAGAGAGAACTGGGCAATCTTTATGCCTATTAAAGACAGTGACCTTTCTGAAGATTACGCAAAAATATTTTTTAGCAGGCGTGTCTGTGTGCAAGGGCTGCAAAATATTTGGTTATTACCACAAAACCAGAGATTTTATTAGGCTCACAAGTATTTACAAGATCTCATGTAAAGTCTTGGTTTTGGCACAGAGAAAAATTATAAAGCAGTAACAAAATTTTCCAAACCATTAATTACTTCACAAATGTCCTGACAGACTAATAGAAAAAATGAAGATGAACTATTTAGATCTCATTTCCTACTTTTCTATAGCTTGGCCTATGGCTTCAAGTTTTCCACTTTCACCTCTAGTCTCTCTCCACCTGTCATTTTTCTACTTTCTTCAGCCAAAAGTCTATCCCTCTGTTGAAGTCAAACATAGGTAAGAAAACATAAAAGAAATAGGAATGAGTCTGGCAGCCTTTTTTAAACCGATCGAACAAAGTATGTTTTCCTTCTCATTGTTTACCAGACAAAAAGGAGGAAGCATTACTACATACCAAAACATCTCCATAAAAGTGCCTCCGAGTTTTTCTCCACAACAGCAATACTGGCAAGATTACAGAGACAGGACTCCTTTTCTTTCTGTCTTTCTGCATTATAACTGTAGCCATCATCATCTCATTTGGTATGCAAAAATTGTAATTACTTCGGTACAATTTCCACAACAATTTGAAGTGTGCCATTTTGTCTTTTAAGTTATTGTTTTAATTTAATGCAAAATGATAGGACGGACTGAGATGGCAAAACCCCAGCATTTTACATAATTCAGTTTGTTTGTTTAGTTACAGAATAACGATCCCGCTGGTTAAACTAAAACCGTAGATCTAAATGAATGAGGCAATTTTGTGCATTCTAAAATCAATGCATATTTAAATACTTGTTTTCCTTCACAATAGCATTCAGAAACTCCTGCTTTATGGACGCTGGACCAATTTACTCTTACTGCTTTCCTGCTCACTAAGCTTGAAGTGCGTGTAGGCTAAAATGCCGAACAATGTGCACAGAATTCCAAGGCCTTGGTTAACAGACAGTGGATCCTTAAATAAGAGGCACCCTCCCAGGAGGGTGATGCAGAACTTGAAATGTCCAAACATGTTATACCTAGACATCTGTTAAGGATAATAGCAAATACCAGTATTACTTTTTGTACAAAGAAACACTTGGAAATTTCATTAGTTACACCCAAAGCATGCAATGGTATGGCCATGATGACTCCAACTCATCCAATTTTCTTGCATCTCTGCAGGTGTGAGCATTAACCTCCACCTAAAGCCTCTCACTCGTCACACACTACAAACTGACTGGCATGCCAACACTTCCTCAAGGCAGCCAAAGAGTGGCTTAATATTCTTTGCAGGTATGAAGGTCAGCAAGGGAACAACCCTTACCTATACAAATCCTGAATGAACATGCTTTTTCAGCTTCATCACTTAAGATAAAGCAGGCAGGTTACCAAATAATTTTGCCACAGTAAATCAGCACCAATGAATTCCAAAATAATTCATCTGGAAACAGGAGAAACAATCAATGTTACAAAGGATACGTGACAGGTGACGTATTTCCAATGATCCAGTAAATAGACAAGTTTACCATAAAGGCTATTATTCCAGACAGCAGTACCATTATCTGTGGATTAATGGACACAGTCAGTCATCCGACCTGCTTTTGTAGATACATTCCAGGTTATTTATTTAGTTTCATTTACTTTCAAAAGCAAAGTATCAGGAAAGGAAAACATATGGAGAATAAAAATAGAAATAGCTTCAAATCAGTACAGACACTGGTGATGTGTATAAGCAGCTCAGGGTATGATGTCCATAAATACACACTGAGAGACCCACAAGCCCTTTTCCCCGTTACCCTTGGTGAACATTTAAGAGTGATTTGGAAAATCTGGCAGCTCGTACACAGAGAGGTTGCATTCTTTACCTTTGAGACAAAGTCTTATGATCACAGCAAAAACTATTTTAGCAAAATATCTGATTTTATTATTGTGAATACTTGCTATCCCATTCATAAACTGCAGTGCTACAAGAAATGACCCACCACCAAGGAGCACGATTAGCATTGGTAAGAATATGCCACTGCCTCTTTTTTAGACAGAGGGATACAGAGAGAAATTATAGTCTTCTTGGGTAAAATAAACTACCAATATTGGCACCCTTCCACAGAAGAGGAGTTGAGAATGTCAAAAGTGAGCAGGCTTATCTCTTTCTCTGTGTGGATAGTAAGAGCTGGAACTAGAGCACTTACGTATTTTTAATTTAATACACTAGGGGAAGCTTCTAGATTTTGACAGGTTTTCCTGTTGTTCAGATGCCCTCTAGACAGAAACAAGAATAAGGAGGTAAATCAATTGACAGACTCGCTCCTCTCAGAGTAAATGGGGCAGACTCAGTAAGGGGCTTTTGTCCTGCACATGCCCCTCTCATCTCACCATAGCCAAGAGCTGTACAAAAACCTGTTCTGTAAAGAAACATATCTTACTATCAAGTTTAACTACATTCATGATAATTATTTAAATAAAGTCAATAAAAGCCTTACCACAGCAGAAAGTGTCCAGGGCCCAAATATTCCCCCTTCTCCAAAGACTGGCTCAAAGAAGGGTATGATGAACAACAACATAGCCGAGGACATTGGTGCCTGGTAGTACAGCAACTGCATAGAGTTTACCTGCAACTCATGCTGCTTAGCACCTACCCACTAAAACCAAAAGAGAAAGCTGTTAAACATGAGGGAAAAAAGCCCCACAAATTGAAAACCTGAGCAAAAGCAAAGTGGCTGCTAACACAGAGGGAATCTCACATGGACAATACTGCAGATTGTTGATCATCACCTTCGCCTAACTAGAAGCCCCATGTGTTTATCTTATTGCAAGCCCAAAAGCCGTGAGAGGAGAAAATCATATGCAGATATAGTGAAAAACTCCTGAGTGCCTAAACCTTCCTTTTGCCATAGCCTGGGGGTGAAGTACTGCACTTGAGGAAGAACAAAAAAGTAGGAAAATTAGGAAAAAAATGCCAGCTCCCTTTTATACTCAACACAAATTCCAGATCCTGTCTGTGATGGAGTAGAGTACTTTTACCAAAGCAGAGATCTGCTTCTGCATGCACCTTTCTTCTCATTTTTCTCCACATACAAGCTAACAAAACCAGGAAATGTTCGCCTTTCTTTTGCCAGTTTATTCCAAATTTAATGAATTTCATTTCAATATTGATTATAAGCGACTCTGACTTCAATTTTTAAGGTGGCCTGCTTTAAGAAATATTAGTTACCTATGGCTGTGAAGATAGATGTTACAGCCAAAAAGATGCAACTTATATTATGCCTAAGAATGTTTAATATTTCATAAATCACCTTAACTGGTAGCATGGATTCCAGCATATAAACTTGCTAAGGTTTTTGTTTTTTTTTTTAACATTACAGAATAATTTCACCCATGTACTATCATTTCTCCAGTACATACACCATCACTTAAAGTTATTATATGGCATCTCTCTCCCTCTCTTGCCCCAAAACAGGACAAGAGACCATTCTTTATCATCGTACACACTACAGGTCAAAGAGCCTCACTTCTTTCGGAGGCACAGTACACCTGTGTTGCAAATAAATTCACATTTAAATGGATGACTATCATATCAACATGACAGAGGATTCCAGTTTGGGAGGCTTATACAGTTTTGGCCCGTAATGAACCGGTTGACCTATTAGTACATTGTTACAGCAGAAAGGGCTAAGGCAATCCTCGGACATACCTATTTTTTCAACCCGAATCATCCAGAAAGATTGCATTTTGTTTATATTGTGCCTATATACTAATGCACCCTGTACAAAAAATAGCTTAGACTGTGTATAGTCAAAATTTAAAAAGGATGCTGGTAAAATGTAAACAGCTCAAGGATAAACCGTGGGATTGACTGAAGGACTGGAAAACATCCCTTCTAGGGAAAGGCTCAAATGCAAGGCACTCGTTTCAGCAAGAACATCTGTTCTGTTTATAAAAAAAGGAGTTTTACCGCTACAGCAATATCTGCCCCTTGAAAAAAACAAGACGACACGGCAATTTTCAGCAGCAAGGGCGATCAATCCCTCAGCTTACGAGGGTGAATCACCACAGTGTGGTGCGTGTTTTACCAAGCACGTAAGGGAGCGGGGCGGGTGTGCTCTCCCTCCGGCGGGGTGTCGCGCCCGGCCCGCGGTACCCACCACTTGGTACAGCGAGGTCACCAGCACGCCCAGGGTGGCGAACGCCAGACCCAGCGCGTTGAACTTCACGTCGTAGTAGGAGTTGAGGAAGACGCCCAGCGTGATGGGGACCTGTGGAGGTGCAGACCGGGCGTTTTCAGGCGGGGTCGGTGCCCTGGGCGTCCCTCCCGCCCCGCTCCCCCCGGCCCCCTCACCAGGGTCAGCTTGATGCGCAGGGGGAAGGTCTTGCCGTACGCCAGGCTCTGGATGACCACGATGACCGGCGTGGTCATGGCCTTGGCCAGCTGGTAGGTGCCGATGGCGTTGCTCTGCAGGGACAGGTTGGTGAANNNCCGCCAGCGAACCCGCCGGGCCCGCCCCGCCCCGGACACGGCGCTCGCGCCTTCCGGTGCGCCCGCCCGCACCGAGCACCCGCCGCGCGCGCTCCGGCAGAGCCACGGACAGACAGACAAACCGACCCCCCGACCGACAGACAGACCCACCGGCCAACCCACCGATAGACAGACAGACCGACCCACCGACCGCGGCAGGGCTGCGGGCGCGGGCACTGCAGCGGGGCCGGGCTCACTGTGTGTGTCTGTATGTCACAGAATCATAGAACAGATTGGGTTGGAAAAGACCCCCGAGATCATCGAGTCCAACCCTT
>WBMV01002501.1:1067334-1077651 GCA_013396655.1 Campylorhamphus procurvoides
CCGCCAGCGAACCCGCCGGGCCCGCCCCGCCCCGGACACGGCGCTCGCGCCTTCCGGTGCGCCCGCCCGCACCGAGCACCCGCCGCGCGCGCTCCGGCAGAGCCACGGACAGACAGACAAACCGACCCCCCGACCGACAGACAGACCCACCGGCCAACCCACCGATAGACAGACAGACCGACCCACCGACCGCGGCAGGGCTGCGGGCGCGGGCACTGCAGCGGGGCCGGGCTCACTGTGTGTGTCTGTATGTCACAGAATCATAGAACAGATTGGGTTGGAAAAGACCCCCGAGATCATCGAGTCCAACCCTTGATCCAACTCCAGTCTGTTCACTGGATCATGGCACTAAGTGCCACGTCCAATCTCAGTTTAAAAACCTCCAGGGGCGGTTTTATCACTCCTCTGGGCAGGCGATCCCAGTACCTGATCGCTCTGTAAAGAATTCCTTTCCAATATCCAACCTAAATTTCCCCTGACAGAGCTTAAGCCCGTGCCCCCTTGTCCCGTTGCTGACTGCCCGGGAGAAGAGACCACCCCCCCACCCCGGCTCTAACCTCCCTTCGGGTACTGTCCCCTCCGCTCAGCCCCGCGCACCCACCCACGGACAGACAGACCGATGGACAGCGGCGGCGCTGCGGGAGCGGGCACGGGCACTGCAGCAGGGCGGGGCTCAGTCTGTGTGTATCTGTGTGTGTCCCTGTGTCTGACCCTGTGCCTCTGTCCCTCCGCTCCCGCCTCTACCCAACAGTCCAGCGACGGGCACAAACACACCTGCCCTCCCAGGCATCTCTCCACAGCTGGGCTGGGCATTTCCATAAATATACGGAAATGTAGGTACAGGCACGGCCCAAGTGATGTGCTCTGTCAGAAGGCACAGGCTGGGTGAAGGACCCAAAGCCCTCACCTGACTGCACTATGGCCATGTCCTCTGCACGCTCTAGTTGAGGGAAAGGCAGCTAAACGCATGTTCACACATATAAACAGGGGCAGAACAAGCTTTCTAAATACACTACAACACCTGAAACATGGGAGTTTCAATGTATGAACATTCTCTGATTTACGATTCCATCAGCATTTTAGCAATTCCACAATATACAGGAGAACAGCACAAGCCCTGAAGCAAGGCTGCCTTCTCCTCTGAAGGGCTGGATGTAGCCCCTCAGTTTTGCTTTTTGGTGTTCCGTTCCTCCAGCCTCATGTTTGCTGTCTTCTCCCCTGCCTTCCATATACACCCTCCTGCAGTCTCACTTTTCTCCCCACTGTACACTTGCACATTCTTTGCCCGCTAAGTAATGTTTTCATTCTATGAGCAGGTCTTTCTGGCATGTAGCAAAGAGATTAAGGAGGTTCATAAAACCACCACATTATAATGACATTTTAGATTAGAACGAACAAACATTTTCTCTTTTTAAAGCATTTTTATTAGGAAAAAGAGACTTATGAAAAAGGTTGTATAACAAATAACATCTCTGAAGTTGGTCAGAATTTTTCAAGTTTAAATTGAAATCGGGGGGGGTGGGGTGTTCCCCCCCAAAATCAGAAGTTTGTCCCAGTAATGATTTTGTTGTTTTGGGTTTTTTTATGTAACCAGAATGTCCATGTTCAGAGGTCTTTTCAAGTATCTACACGAAAACCTATGACTGAATTTCATATCCCAAAGGATCAAGATCCTGGTCCAGAAGTATCAGAGAAGATTCCCTCAGCTTCAGTAGAAGCTTTCTGAGTTCTTCTTTTGAAAATACCTAGGAGTAAATAATAAAAACCCAAACATAATAAAGTTATATTTATTTGCAGTGAATAGCACTGATATTAAAGTAAGTGGTGGTTAATTAAGTTACCATTTTCTTCCTATTATTTCTTTCTATTAAAGATAGCGTGACCATCAGGCGTTTCAGGATGACATTTAATAGGGCACAGGAAGCTAATAGCACCATCCAAAACCTGAAGGTAGGCTCAAGATAGCTCTGTCTCATTTTGAGGTTGTTTTTCAGGCTTTTGGAGTGAAAGAAGGTTAGGGGTAAACCAAGTGCTCCAAAAACAAAACCTGCTTATACAATGGTCTGAAATGAAAGGTAATTGTAAAATCAATTACAATTGTACAGCTCAACTTACAATCATAGCATTGTTTAGGTTGGTGGTGACCTTTAAGATCATGGAAGCCCACTTTTAAACTTACTTCAATTCAACAGCTCCCATCCAAAAATTGGTAACTGCAGTATTCAGAAGAACTGCTTGCCAAAACACTAGCCACCATCCTCAGTGTTTCAAAGTTAACTCTTTGATTCCTTAAGTCAGAATACAAGGAGACCCTTTACTACTGCTGTGGATGGGAAGCGATAAAGAAACTTATGATGCTAAGGAACATATGGCATCTTCCTCTCTATATAGAAGCTGCTTCCACAGCCAACCCACGAAGCTTTTAAATGTATGCTGAGCTGCCTGCAGCTCTCACCAACTCACCGTGTAAAGCTTGTGCCGCTCTGAAGCGACCATGTCAGCCAGGCGCAGGCACTCCTGGTACTGCCCAGTGCTGTGCAGCACAGTGTGCAGCAAGAAGCACATCATTGGCAGACACAGCTTTCGCAGCAAAATCATCTGGTGTGTTCGCTCAGGGTCATCCTCAGCATCCTTACCAGAGCAAAATAATGTATTAGTATTATGAAAATCTACCTTTAAAGGCAACTCAACATAACCACAAAGTTAGTAGCATCAGAGGTAGAAAACTGCACTAACCAGCTTAAACTGGACTGTGAGATACAATTTGTATGGTAACTGAAGGGGAAGCAAGCAAATTAAACAGGAACACGTCAAACTAAAGGTGACAAGGGTACAATTGGGTACAATCTGTGCTTGGTGGTCTGTTTCATGATATGAAAAACTCATTTTACCTCTCTAACATCAACCATCCATCCTCCATCAACAAACAGCAACACATTGTACATTTTCTCTTTAACATCAGCTGTAAGAGCATCCAAGAGGCCTTTCCAAATGCCATAATCCATCTGGCAAAGAAACAAAAAATAAACTACTGAAGAACAGGATAATTTCCAAGGCTATTTTAAAACAGACTCTTCACCAGCATGCAACAGTCAGCACAGCTCCAGTTCAAATTAGAATCTTCAGCCAGTGGGTAAAACTTAAAACCTGCTGCTAAGAGCGATTTCCATCCTTGATTAATTCTCTGTCTAGAATCAGACAGGTTGTTCCGAAGCAAAGCCACTCGAGGAACATAGTTTTAAACAACTTATTCTTCCATACTTATAAAACAAATGTTTGTATTAACTGCATACGGTATATTCATACCGGCCAGATGAGCAAAAAGAACTTCTGGCAAAACAAAACTACAGCATCTTTTAGAAAACAAAAGGTGTAAGTACAATAACAAAGAGTTAATAGCAATATCAGGTGCTCAGATTTATTAATAACAATGACAATCAACACATTATAATGAGTATTTACAACTACATTACAATATTTTATGTAAAGCTGAGTCACATTAAAAAACCAGAACTTATTGTGCAATGGCATAATAATAATGACTATTATTGTCTCATATTCCCTTCAACCTACAAATAGAATAACATAATAGAGTTCTTAAGCAGTATGAAATAGCAGTCCTCTACTCTGTTTCATTGAACTAAGACTGCCTCCTAAGCAAAACATAAAAGTTTCAGTAAATAATTTGGACTTTTACTTACCTCATACTTCTTTTCTTTGTGTTCATGGGCGACTTTTTCAGTGAAACTCGCTTGTGGTAACAAAGAAGGCTTCTGTGGAGCTGAGTTCATGTGTTTAAACCATTCATTAAAGGTTTCATGGGCTTCCTGGATTGCATTGGAAACAGTGTTTAGACATTTTTGACCCATATAATAACCAGAACATCATTACATGCACAGCTATAACGCATCCAAGAAACAGAATTTAAATGGACAAAGCTAAAGTTTCACCACCAAGACAGAACCATTATTTCTCAGTAATAACTTGGAATACTGCCTATTTGAAACTCACCAAATATGCACGAATACATAAATGTTCCCGTATAGCATTGTCATCTTCAGCTGGAAGTGGTGTATCCATTCCCTGTTCTTCCCACTGGTTATATATTTCTGCAATAGAGTCTTGGGGAATCTTCACAAACACATCTTTTGCAGCTTCATGTTTCTTGGATGCTATGAGAATGTGAACTGGATATCAACAGCTTTGCAATTTATTTTCATAAGCTGGCAAAGCCATGCTTTTAATAGACTAGATTCAAAGTTATATCAAACGTAGCGCCAAGAGCCAATGAGAACAAAAACAACATTTAAAAAGTCTACAATATTTGTGAAGCTTAGTACCCAAGAACTTCCTCATGATTGCATTGCTTTGCTTAAGTGCTTCTGCTCTCTGTGCAGGATCAAATACGAGCCAGTCAATCACATCTATTTTCAGCTGATCCGCCTGTAAAAACCAACATAGGAATTCACTACCATTTCAAACACAGAGCTGATGTTACACACGTTAAATCTGGTCAATGAAATACACATGTCTGGAAAGCATCACAACATAGTAACAAGGATCGCTTTATTCAAAGGCTTAGAAAACAATCTCTGCAATATGGAATAATAAAAAACATAATTTCTAAGTGTTCCCAAGATATTGAGCATCATCTCCCAAAATTTTTTATGGATTACAATGCACTTTCCTCAAACTTTAATATGAATACACTGTACAAACATGGTTTATGGAGCCCTTGCTATAATCTTCAGAGATGCCATCAGCCTGCAACCACCCTTTTCCAATTCTTGTGTTAGATAAACTACCTTTTTGTTTTAGAGAACTTAAACTTTGCACTGAACAGCAAAAAACATTGCCAAAAAATTTGCAAACAAGCTGTTGCTTTCTAAACAGCATTTTGAATACAGGCTATTAGCAGTACCTCACTGTCCCTGAAGCACGGAGTCGGATCAATAACAGTGATAAGGAAACTGTCAGTAAAGGCAGCATCTACTGCAGCTAGAAATGTCACTTGAGCAGATTAAAAGGTACATCTGGGATCCAAAGTATTAATCCTCATAATTTGTAGAAGGTACAATAACATCCTACTCTCAACTATGAAGTAGTTTGGTGTAGTCATTTCATGGGCTTTATCTTCACTTAATGTTTGCACACAGACATGGCTGCTGAGCAACATACACACGAAGATCAAGGAGAAGTCAAAACAGAAGTTACAGATTTGTGCAACATCCTCATTTGGTCACATGGAAAGTGCATTTCCCTCAAAGGCTTTTTCAAGACAATTTCCACCATTGTTGAAAGGAAAATATGGATCATATATGGTCAAAGACTCCATAATTGATCACTAACTGGCATATCTGCTCCGCGACACATACTCACCTCTGTTGTGCCTGTATCTAACATTTGGTCATGGTGGCTGAATTCACCAGCATCCTTCTTGCGGATGTTTTCAACAACAGTTTTTGTTATGGTTGCAACATCCAGACCTGGGTTAAGAGAGATCTGTGTGAGAACTACCATGAATTCAAACTTGACACAAAATTAATTTCAGACTCCATTACTACTACTAGTAATTCCTCTCAGTCTGTTCACACATGTATTGTTGGAATAAATTTTAAGCTTTTGAGCTATGTAATTTACTGCAGATATTTTACAAGAATGATATTTGATATGAGAGAATATGAAATATGAGAAAAAGAATAAGACAACTAACAAGTTTTTCAGTCTGTGCAGAGGACCAGCACAGACTTAGCACTATTTGCTAAGACCACTGATTTCTACAGTTCTGACAGCGAGATTATGATTTGACAGAAATGTACCAGGAAAAGCTCAGAATAGTTCTTTTACAGATGCTTAAGCAGGATGTTTTATTTTTGAAACCTTAGCCCAGTTTAAAAGAAAATGACTGAAAATGATTGAAGTTAAGACGCTGAAATTTGCAGTAAATCTATTTCTTCATGAATTCTGAGTGGCACAGAGGCATTGTCAAAAAATGGACAGTGTGCTGCTTCATTGTAGTCCCTTTTAGTTGGATGTAGGCCTGGAAGGGAGCTTACGGTTAATGCAAGCAACCCACCACGGCTAAGAAAAAGCTCTATAAATAGGACAAAGACATTGAGATGCTCATAGCTTTCCTAAATCCATAAACAGGTACATATTTTTATAGTTAGTTCTCTGAAATAATATGATCATGTCAAGCTTCAGAACCTGTTTAAGACAGGCAGCTGGCATTTAGTTCTTGGTGTGTTTGGACATAATCCAGCAGCCAGTGACATTTAGTTTAATTCAGAAAAAGAACTTTAGTTCCAAGTTAGTTAAAACACATGTATACACCTACTTGAAGGAGTGATCAGCAAATTAATTTTATTTAATTGAAAATAGAGAGACACAGGAAGGAAAAAGTAGCATATTCGTAGCTAGGTCTTGGAACAAAAACTACTGAAAGACAAAATAACTCAGGGTATAAAATGATAATTGGAATTTCAGGATCTCTCACCTGCATCTTTTGCTAATTCAAGACAGTGGTGGCGTTGATCGCTTTCAGTAACATCTTCAAGAAATAAAGCATACTGAGCAACAGCTAGCTCTGGGGGCAAGTGGCTAACATAAAATGCTATTAAATCTGTGTGCTTCTCGGATACCATCCGCTGCAGAATAAAAAGAAAATATATCGAATGAGAAGCAAATATACAAAAGATACCCATTACTGTATAAATATATATATATAATATAGAAACATGCTATATTCCTCTGTGTAAAAACAGAAGCATGTTTACACTTCAGTAAAATCATGTGTTAGGCTGAAACATAAATGTATAACAAATTTCTGATTATTTTATTTTGATGTAGGAAGATTCCACTCAGCCACTAAACAGGGATCAATAGAACTGTCTCTTTTTTAAGAACTGCTGAGAGAAACTCTGCATATTAGGCAAGCTTCCATGTATCTCTTCAGAAGAGAGCATTAGCTGCATCATAGTCTTTTCATCCTGTAACCTTAAGTCTCCTTTTCTTCCTCCTTTATGCCTAAATTACATTAGAGAAAGCAAACTGTATTTCTGAAAGCTTACCTGAATGTAGGTCTTTAGGACTTCAACAGAAACTTCCTCCTTATTTACAAACAAATATAAATTCAATTTTAAATCAGATAACGTGGAAAACAAAATAAAAGATACTTTACAGGCTATCACTATTTAAACAGAAAAAAGGTTACTTGCTTCTTCCTGCTTCAGTAATCTACACAAACAAGCTCAACTGGAAGAACTGTTTCTCTTGGAGTGTGATTAAAAAAATATGTCTTCTGATCCAAAGATTTAGTGCTCCAAGGTTTTTTTTTTCAGCAACTGGATAATATAGTCTTTAATCTAACTGGAATGTTACTTTTAAAAATTTCATTCCTTTTCATATTATTTTTTAAATTAACAAACAAAATGTCAGGCAAATAGATTACTATTGCAGTGTATCACATGCACTGTTTTATTGTAGAAAATTCTAATCTAACAGGGTGTAAATGTCACTTTGCTCACCTGTAATAGCCTATACTAAACAACCAAACTACAGTCCGAGCACCTTGAACGGCTTTAGCCAAGACTCAAATCTTTTTTACTAACAAGAATTAAGTTTTAGTTTTATATGTGTAAATTAAAGACCTTCATCAAAGCAAATTGCATACAAACAATTAGTAAATATCATAAAAGCCTGCACATCTGCCTCCTCTCCCTGAAATCTACTGATGGATGATTGAGGAATCGTCCAGTAAATTCACCAACTCCAAAATGGCAGAGTTAGAATCAACAGTTACTCACAATCCCATAATGGAATTCCTGTAGGAAATTGCACCTTTTTTGTCCTCTGTGTTAAGCATATCCTAATGGCTAGTTCTACTACACTTTAGCTTAAAGACCCACTCTATCAAGAGTCTGGCTAAAAAATTAGTATGTATATATACATACACACATGTTCCTCTTATTTAGCTAAATGTTAACTGACTTCAAAATAAATTTCAACAAGAGAATGAAGCAATGATTAGAGGCATGAATAAACATAACAACTCAGAGCTGTATTTAAATTATCTAATGAAAACACGTATTTGTCTTTTGCCAAAAGAGATTCTATTCAGAAGCTTATTTGATACCTCAGGCTTCTAAATTTTAAAACAGGAGAAAAGGAAAGGTTCTAATTACTCGTGATTTTCTCAGAAAAGAGTAAATACAGCTATGTGACCCACCTGCATATTTAGCACAAATAGGCTAGGTAGTTAGTAGGCTATACTTAGTTCATATTTTGAGGTAATGTGAAAGTTCCAGCTAGCACTAAATACTTCAAGCAAAAACATTTACGAGCTTACAGAAGCAATACATACAGTTCCAACAACTGCCTGTAAGAACATGTTTTATTCGAAACATCTTGGATACTCTGAATACACACAACACTGAAGTCTGAGTCAGGACCTTCTCAATAAAGCGCTTATGAGTGAAATCCACCATCCTCAAAAACAATTTTTAAGCTGAACTGGAGGAGAGGAGGGTGAACTTTTCTCATTTGGCTCTTGTATTTAGGGTCCAAGATCAACAAATACATTACTTAAGCGTGCAGCTCCTCATCAACCTGGTAGTAATTTACTATCACTCTGTGTTTTTTATGTACTTGCAAGCATTTCTACTTTGAAGACTGGCTATTGCTATGACAACAAATCAAATACAAGGGAACTTACCTTAGTCTGCATACCCAAAGTGCGGAAAAACAGAATAAGATGTGTCATGAAACGAAGGAGGTGTCCTGGGAGAACACTTCTGTCTTTGGAAAGCCACCTACTGAATTCTTCCATCAAACCTACAGCCACCAAGGAAATGTCTGTATTAGCTGCATCATGGGGAAAAAAACACCTAAGAAATATTTCAAAACTACACATTTATTCAACAAATGTAATTTAGCCTAAAAAGTCCAACAAAACAGAATGGCAATTTTGGAACGATGTAGTTGTCTGGCTCCAATATCTACTGTATATATTTTATCATTCCTCAGGAAAAGTCTTGGCCATATCCTGACATATTTACATGATTTCATGACTCCTTTGAAAACTACCTTATGTGTCAAACTGCACCCTACTGTTCTAGAGTTTAGCTTTAAGGTGGAGTTTGCCTGCTGCATGCTTCTAAAATCCATTCACATAGAAGTTTCTGGAAAGGTTACTCAAAATAATGTAGTCAGTTGACAATTAAAAATCACTTAGAGAAAAGCTCACCGTCCACATCTCCCAGTATAATGAATTTCTGAATCACATGATAGTGTTCTTGATTCTCCTCTATAACCCTCTAGAAAGAGAAAAAGAAAGTTCAAACTTTGAATAAAATTTTGCAGCCTAATTAATGAAGAAACCAAACGTATAAATAAAGCAAAAGTTCCTCAGGGAAAAAAAAAAGCTATCCTATTTCAAAGGGTATTCTTCATAAAGAGCAAGAGAAAAGGCACTTGCTTATCTCCATGTCAAATTACAACAATATTGACAAACTGAAAGAAAGAACCAGAATATAGATCTGCACAGTTAATATTTCCACTGGAAGAGATCCAAGACTAGGGCCTTTTTGCTTTGAAGAGAATGAACAATGACATTACAGATAACAGATTCTACAAAGTCACAAAAGAAGCAACGGAGTGTATAAATCCTTAAATAAAAGACCTGTGAAAGTTACTTGAGGAAGAAGAGGTTCCCCAGCCCCTGCCCATAGGAATTAATGCATTAATGCAAGAAACGAAATCCAAATGCACCTGTAAATTTGCTATATGGGGAGAATTTCACTATGTTGCAATGGTAAATGCAGCTGGGTGTATCTGTAGTTGACTGCATGTCTTTGTCTTAGCAATGTGATAAATGCCATGTGTCCATGCCATCAAATAAAAGCAAGTGTAGTCTCAATTAAATCACTGCAAAAGCAAACATGCTTTTAAATTTTGAAAGGCCTGTTTTGAAATACACACACAGACCTCCTATAAAGAAAATGCAATGTAATCAATCTTTGAACATTTTGTCAGCGTTAAATAGTTGATTTACTCTGTCTGCTGTGTATGGCTGAAAACACTTGACAGTCAGCTGTTTCTTTAGCACACCCAGCTGGTTCGTCAGATACAAGACAAGACTTGTATAATTTTCATCGTTAAATGATGGCAGTGTATAGAAAAATCTATTTGAATTGAGAAATAACACATTATAGAGGTAGAAAATATAAAATGAATCAGCCATTGTGCATATTTGAGCATTTCATTAAGTAGCGTAGTAAAACCAGAACGAACCCAGTTGTCGGAGAACAGTGTCTCAAA
>WBMV01002504.1:0-118409 GCA_013396655.1 Campylorhamphus procurvoides
GTTCATTCATAGATGTTCGCAAACTGTGTCCTGGCCGAACTGTTTGTCACCTGGGAAGCCCGGCGAACCTTCCCCAGATGTGTCTCAGGATGCCGTCAGGCAGTCCCAGCTCCGAGTGGGGCAGCTCGGTGTGGGGAGCAGGCACCTGGGGACCGGGAGTGGCAGTGGCAGGGCGCCCGCAGCCCCAGGAGGGGATGCACAGACCTGCAGCCCAGTGAGTGGTGCTGCTCCAGCGTGTCTGCAGCTGCCTTTGCCGTTTCCAAATACATCTTGAATTTTTTGTTAAATTGCGCAGATAATTAAAGCCTCTTCATATTTACAGTCTGCTTCATTGGTACCATGAATTCTGTTTTCAGTTACTGTCTGCAAATTCCCTCCCCGCACAATTTCATACTAAGCAATAACACTTCATTTTACATAAGTTTTATCTGATGTCCCCATACAGAGCTGCCAGCTGTACAGCAAATGTGCAGCTCTCAAACTGAGGCCTACTAGGCCACAGGCTCCATCCTGAGATCTGTAAGGCACCTTGCTGTCATTGGCAAGCGTTCCCTGCTATCGCCGCTACCATCGCTCCACACCACACACAACTTAAAATCATCTGATTATTAGAATTTGTGGTCCACACTCCATTTTATCCTTTATTTAATCTATCCCCAGATCACACATTTGTTTAAATGTTTTGGCTGGTTTACAAATCATGCAGCCATCTGCACAGTAGGTGTGACACCATTTTTTAGACAAAAGTTACATTACAAAACAACAAAGATAAAGTCATTTGAAATGCTTTTGTGTTTGTTATTCTGCCTGGTTTGCTTGGACCAACTCTAAGAAATAAATAGAATTATCTGTGTAAATCGATGAACATCTATGAAAAACAACACCCAGCAGAACACAGAGCTTGCTCCATTACCTACGTTAATATCATGACAGCTGAGGAGAGATGACCTGGCCCACTTCTCATCTCTCCTGTACAGATGGCTATTAAAGAGAAAGTATCCCTTTTGTATGGTCCATGCAGAAACCCTTTATGGGCTTTTCAAATAAGCCAGCATTGCCCACAGGAGAGTAGCTTCCTGTTAGTATTAAACAGCCCAGATTTTGCCTATTTTGTAACCCAGCTCCTCACAAAATAAACCTATGTTTTCTCAGATTTAATTCTAAATGCTGGTTTTCCTGAATATTCCAATTACATCTCCTCATTTTGCAGAGAAAGTGATCAAGTTTCCTCTAACTTTTTACATGCCAGCTCTGCCTGTAAACAGGAGATTCCCAGGCATCCAAATGATTTCCTGATGTTAAGAGGGTATGATCCCTCTCTTCACTCTAAATGGACAACTTCAATTTCTTACTACTCAAAAACCAGTGAAAAAGGACCAACCAAAAGAAGTCTCCACCTCCTTCCTCCTCTAGTCTGTAGATTCATATCTTTGGATTCTTTATCCCCGAATCTCAGGTACGAGGGACTTCAAAAGATCAGATTTACCATACAGCAATTAAACTGACGTTCTCAAGATGCATTACTTGAGGTCAATATGGTGCAACAAGTATTAGTTGCATAGCACAGCTTTCTCCGTAAGTGAAAGGAGGATCATGGGGTTTAATGACCTTAGGCATGAGACAAATAACAGAACGTGTGAATGCCACATGCTATTGCAACCAGACAAAAATTTTCTTGGGCTGATTTCCAGAAAACCAATTGAGGTATTTCCTTTGTCTTGACATCAGTGATGTTGTCCACACATGCCGTAATGTACACTGCACAAATGTGAGGCAAATAAGATGATTTATTTTTATAGGTTTATTATGCATGCAGTTAATACATGCATAATGCAAATATGCACATCCACACAACCCACAAGCATATATACATATTATATACTTATATCACTGTCACTTAAAAAATCAAAAATCATGACCTGCACTAAAATGTGTCTTTACATCTTCTACTGGTTACATACTACTTGCTATTGTAAAACATGGCTGTAAAATTTCTTTGCAGAGAAATTAAAATGTTAGGCCTCATTTTCTATATACTCTTCTTTTTAAATCACAATTGTTTCAGCATAGATTTGTTTAGTTGGGATTTGATGAAATATTTGCTGGTGTAAACTAGAATTATTCTCGTCAACTGCAGGATTGCTTCATCCTGTTTTCTTCCCATTTGCTTTCAAACTTCAGTGCTTGGCACTTTTTTTTCCCTTTTCCTTCTTTTCCTCCCCCTGCTCACACCTGCTACCTCACTCAATGCTACACTCAAACCCAAGCTTTCCCACCACCAAAACATTCTTCACAAAATGTGTTTTATACGTGATACTGAAAAGGTTAAATAGAGGAAAGACTGTTTACCTATCAGAAATGACCTATTTAGAAACTGCCAAAAATAGGGTTTCAAAAAGGTCCCGAATCCTAACCATGACACCCTACTCCTTTGCTCCCCAACTCTTTGGAGGGGTAGTGGTTCTTGCTATGACACTGGGACTTGCTTTCTTTATCAACAGAAGTAGCAGAAAACTACAAAGATTGTGGCTGTTTCCCCCCTTTATCATTCTCTTTGTCAGCCTGATCAGTCCTCAATAGTAAATGTGCTGCTCTGTTGTGCACAGCCAGCGGCTCGCAATTTGCTCACTATGTTTCATGAGACAGTTGTTTGTGGCTGTTTGGAACACATTTGCCTCTTTGGGGATTTATGCGCTAGTTGCAATGCCAACCTCCATAGTGATAGAAATTTCTTTCTAACTAAAATAGATAATTAGAAGCTGGTAATTATTGGTCAAGAATTATCAGAGTGAAAAAAATTAAGCTCTTCATAAATAGTTCTTGGCAATGTCATCTCTTTACATTATCTCATGCCTAACAGCACTTTACTCAGAGCACTTACAAATTTACACTACTGCTGTTGAGCCTCATAATTTTATATGGTGTAATTCCTTTCCTGAGTTAAATGTCTGAGCTCCCCCAATTCTGAGCCACGCTGTATCTGCATGTGTGCAAAACCCTAGGCAACTGCTACAGCAACTGTTTAGTTTTTACACTAAACTGCCTCAGATACTACAGATGTAAGGAAACCAGTCAAAGATGAAACAATGTTTAGCTTGTCTGCTTAAAATAACAGAGAAAATAATAGGAGGAGCAGTGGAGTGCGGCAAACAGAACACAAACAATGGCAGACCCTTTCTATCCTCTCACATCAAATGCCAAGTGTAAACTATGTGATGAAAACAAAAGGATGCCAGAAAGCCTCTTTTCCACAGACACTATGTACCCAGAAATAGAATTTTCTCAAAGAAAGCTGCTATAAATGCTATGTATTCCACCCAGATGGAAAGGGAGGAAAAAGAAGGCAACTGAAGAATTACCTTTTATGCCAATACTTCCTAAACTTATATAAAATACACCTGGATTTATATTTCTTCCTTTCCTACTCAAAAGCTGGAAATGGTTTTACCCACAAATTTCAATACACCCGCCAACAACCAGGTCTTCATTTGGCAATCATCCTTACAAATTATCCAAACAAAGGTACATGCTTACATCTGGGTCCAAAATAGTGCCAAAACACAGGGCCTATTTAAAACCCCCCATGGTTTGCCATGCTTTCAGTCTGCTAGCATCCCCTAGCCTAAGCCTGAATCAGTGTGTAGTTTAAGCAAACACAGGCATTGCTTAAGTTGCACAGTCTAGAACCGTATGGACAGATCTGGCAGTCAGAAGTCTTGAACCTTTAGCTCACTTAACACAAGCAAGGAATTCCACTTCTACGCCTCTTTGTCCTGACCCGTTCAAAGAAAAAGGTTTACTGCCCCGTCCCATTACAAAGATGTTGTGAAGACTCCATTAAAGGCTGCAGAACAGTTTTAGAACAGGAAGTTCTAGAGGTAATAAAAGTGTAGTTACTAGGGAAAGCTGCCCCTGTGACATCTTTCTAATACATAACTTGATAATAATGAATGTAAATTGCACTGTTGTCAAAGATACTTAAGGTTACACTTCACTGGGTCATCGGCAGATTTTATTTTCCATTAGGTGGCATAATCCCTCTTGTTGAATTGATTGAAATGTATAATAAAATCTGCAAAAATGCTATATACCCTCCTAACAAAGAAGAGTAAGAGGCTTTTCAAACAGCTTCTAATCCCTCTTCCCCTGCTAAATGTCTAGTTGAGATTATATTTGATTAGACAAAAACACACACATACACACAACCTAAAAATACCTACCCTCAGTGGAGCTATTTTAGCCAACAAAGTAATTCTGGTTGCCTTATTTAAAAGTCTAAGTTTCACACTGGGGTTTTATAAACATAGCTTTGCCTCAGTGACCTTCCATAATGCAACTTCTCTCTGTGGATGTTAGCAACATGAACTCAGTTTATATCCCGGGATCATGTTGAAGGGGCACAGTAATTAGATGGGACATCATCAACTTTTCTAGGCTCTCAAACTGCATCACAATGGTGAGTAGCAACTGTTTCCCTCAGCTGGCTGAGCATTGTCTCTATCAGTGGTTCCCACTCATTTCTGAGTGGAGTTTGGCAGGTGACTTTCCATGTTTGTCCCATGTCCCAGCTGCCTCCTTGTCTCTTTCCCCTGAATTATGATTATGGAGTCCTTCAGGTAAGAAGACACTACATCCATCAATAACCACAATACAGATAATGGGAACACTTCCCTATGAGAGGAAATAACAGTTCCTGACACTGTGCAATGATGTCTGTAAAGGCATTTATTGGCCTTATGTTTGATCTAGGGATTATCACACTATTTGACTTTTAACTCCTCCCTTGCCAGGTTATCTTCCCCCCGCCATTGCACATAAACTCCTTTCTTTCTCCGCACCTTCCCAAAGGTTTCTTACTTTCCTTTTCCCAGAGGATCAAAGACATTTAATCCTGTTCTGCCAGCCTCCCACTAGGAAATCAGGGCAAGAAGATGTGTTTTATCAGATACATGTAAAAAAAGGAGGGAGCAATGTCCTTAGGAAACCTTTTTCTGTTGCTTTGGTTTGGTTTGGCTTTTTTGTTGGTTAATGTGCAGTGTCAACAAGTCAATATTCACTCCAGTGTTTCATCTAATATATTTTTCAATCTACATATTGATATGCATGCAGATAGCCATAGATATATATTATATACATTCACACAAATGTGCTTGTATGCATGTTTTCTGTATTATGTGTGAATACTATAAGACTACCTACAGATGCACATAAACTAAGGCCAATTTTAAATAGTTTGATGTCACCCCTTGAACCTTTCTCTCTAGACAGAGCATGATCTTGGAAAAAGGCCTGTGAACAACAATATAAATTAAAGGGGAGTGGAGAGACTGAAATTAGAAAGATAGCTAAGGAAAAATCCAATTAGTGGTGAGAATACTAACAGAATTGGAGATCAGAAATTATTTTTCCCTGTGCTTCGATTCTGAGGTCACATTCAAAACTCTCCAGAACACAGCTATTCCTTTCACTCACCCTAACACAAAATCCCCTTGCATTTGCTTAATCAAGGCTACATCATTAGGAGGTGCAGTGTTAAGTCTGGAAGTGCAGATAAGAATCTTCCACTGAACACAGATTACCACATGCATGACCGGCAAATCTCCCTGCATGTTTTGAAAGCTCCTTTATTTCACTGGGAAGATTTTATATTAAGCACATTTAAATCTGTGTCACTATGGTTATGTCATGAAGTAATATCATGCATGATTAGACAGAACACAGACAAAACAATTAAATATTGTTTTTTAGAAGATTCTCATTCAACCTCATCCAGCTTTTAGAAATAAAACATTGGCAGTTAACAGCTCAGTTTAAGAAAATACGTCTTTTCAGATCTGCAGGCTGAAACCAGCTAAATGGATTTGTCCTGCTTTACTGACTCTCTCCTTATTTTCCTCCTCTCATTCTGACCCTTTAATAAAATTCATTCATAAAACAGGAAAAAAATAAATCTGACTATTTCACGAAATAAGTGAACTCATTTTCTGAAAACATGAGGCACTTGGAAAGTGGGTGGCAAGTAAACATATCATCAATTCCATCTCTTACACACAGTGTCCATACTCCCAGTCACATTTCAGTATCTCTATATGCTACAATTAAGAACATGGCGAACACAGGAGTCAAATAAGACAGCAACAATGGTGAGTTCTGGATGTTAGTGACACAGATTGAATACTGCAAAGCAGTTCAAATTATCTCCTAAAGACAAAAAATATCCAAACTAAGGCTTAACCCAACAAGTAAATCACTTTGCTCCTTTACAAAACCAGTCTGTCATTTCTATTTATTAATTTTTATGAAAAATATATAAAATGTTCATGCTCTAACGGTCTAGAAATTTAAATACCAGAAAAATGGGCTATGAATTTTGGCAGGTAACTTTCTTTTACAGTGCAGCCAAATTGCTAAGCATTCACGGAAGAAATCTGCATGCTACCTCAAAAGAAAAAAAATATAGCATCAAACTAAGTATTTTTAAGTCATAAAATGAAAAAAACCCAAGTAAATTATCTTCTGCTGGATATGTAATTACCAGCTTCTATACCATATCATTTGGTCTGTGCTTTGCATTCTTTTCTGTTATAGCAAGAAAACCAGCATAAGGAAAGCAGGAGTAAAAAATCACTGGTATTCATCTCTGTTTTGAAAAGTGAAATTTGGTAAAGAGACTAAAAAAAAAACCCACAAGACAATCCTGGCAATGTTATCTTATTAGTGGGCAAATGATGTGCTTGATAAATTTAATTGGCTGATAGAACTCTTAGTGCTATTACTGAGTGGTTACCAAATTGAAAACATTATGGGTAAACCTAGGGGAATCAGCAAATGATAGGAAAATATGAATATCAAAGAAAAAGCAGCTTTTGTTTTATTCCAATTTACAACTGTAACAGCTTTGTAAACATCAGGATTCAGGAATCCTGAAAGACTTTTTTTAAATGCTTGTACCTTAAAGAGTGGATTCCATTACAGTATACTACGATTCCTTATTTTTTCAAACAAATTATAGTATTTAATTGTATACAGATACACTCAGGATTTTTTTTCCAGACTGCTCAAACATAACAAACAATACTATTTTACAGCCATTTGAATTATTTATGTTTCCTAATGACAAAAACTCACCAGTTTTGATTTTGGTACTGAGGTGCTTGAGAAGTACACAGTTGTGTCATTACCATAATAACTTCTGAAATTAAAACCTGTCTAAAACTCTACGGAAAGCTAACATCCAGTTCATTAACCATTCCTGTTAGTTTGTTTTCAATAATGCAAAAATGATTAGAAGTTTAATTTGCTAATCACCTGTGTTTTGACTGGCAGTGGATATATAATTCTCTACAGAAGTCTAAACTAGCCCTTGCAGAAAATAAAATATGCTAATGCTTTAACAAGTCTAATAATATGAATAAAAAAATCAATCATGCCTAGGTTAATCATTGATGGATTTGCAATTAATTTCTACTTAACTCTGTTTAATTTTAGAAGCAATGGTGATCATGAGTAAGAAGTGGCTAACTGTCTTTGAGAAGTTTTAGTGCTTCACTTACCAATCATGTGGTTTGCAACATGAACTTGGATATCCCATTCATTGTAGAAAACCATCTGACATTTGATGCACTGGTAGGTCTTCTTCTAAAGAAACAAGGGGAGATAAAATTTACTGAAATATACAATTGGAATAATTTCATTACAACTCAAAATACTGAGTTCACAGTGGTCATTTAAAACTCTCCAGCGGTGTTTTCATTAAGGCTTCAATACTAATATGAAAAAATAACACTCTGAAGGTTCTGTACTACCTTTTATCTATTTTCTGAAAACTCTGTAGAGATTTTTTTTTGTCAACTTTCTAACTCCACAGACAGATCAGTATTGCTAGAACACCAGTATTACACTCATGGAAGGCAAATACAATGAGGATATAGGGGATGTGAGCCTACCAACACTGAAATGAATGTGAATCCTTCATTTTATACCAATGGATTAGACACACTACAGAACAGGGGAGAAGCTAGGAAATGAACACAGAAATGAGAAATCTGCTTCCCTCTCATTTTCAGTGGGACTGCAGAATCTCCTCTGCACCACACATTTTAAATGGTTCATCAGAAGGCCATTTTTCTAGGAGGGAAAAATCCCAGCTAGTCTGGACAAGCAGTTACTATATGAGGGCAGTTGCTCCAATATCTATTGCCAAGCCTGGACTAGAACTGGGAACCATGACTGGAAGCTAGCCAGAGAGCAATCCTTCTGGCCACATTACATTGGGCTTGACTTACTTAAAAATCATAGTGTTTATAGATCAAATTTCATTATAAACCAGGAAATACATTACTCTGCTCTTTTCAGTGCACAGGACAAGTTTTTAATTTCTGTCTTGGTGTCTTTCAAAACAAATCTGTTCTTTCACTTTTCTACAAGGTTTATCACTTATCAAAGACATTCCAATTCCTAAAAATCTGATTGTATTTTCTCTCATTACTTTTCTTGACCTGAATTGGAGAGAGAGTTGATATTGGAAAGCATTGTTTTAAAAGTAAAAACTAGGAGTGTATTCAAATTAAGTTTTTTTTTTCATCATAAACTCAGAATCTGTAGTTATTCAGGCATCTAATGGGACAAGTCAGATTCATAAAATTATTCAGCTGCATAATTGTAGTATCAAGGACTCAAGTCCTAAGGTAACAGTCCTGGAGAGCTCAACTGTTGTTTTGAAGCTGCCATGAAGTCAAAGTAAGCCCTGAACTGCCACATCAAGGCAGTAACTCAAGAGACACAGATCCTTCTGTACAGCCACAGGCACCTTGCCTACATCAGCAAAAGGAAGAAGAAAAAAACTCCAGAAAAACACATACTTTTTAAAGAATGTAAAGTCACAAGAAACTGGCACAGATGTATTAAATTTAAGATTTCATATATATTAGTTGGAGAAGAAATAGGGTTCACTGGATAATGTGCATCAAAAACACAGCTTCTCTTGTATTATATATTTAACATATGTATTTAACTTGTGAAGAGTTTTATGCAGCCACTATTATAAATTAAATCTTTAAAAAAGTGTCGGGTGTTTTTTGTACCTGACTCGAAACAGTAACAAAGATTTGCTGGATATTTTATGAGCATCTGAATTTAGATGTGCTGTCCCAGACAGATAAAATGCCCATCTATTAAGTGTCTTTCTACTTTGAGCCTATAGGCAGGAATATCAAGACTTTTCAAGGATGTAACTTTGTCTTACTAAGTTAACTGAAAAAATTAGTGACTAATCAAAGCAAATTCTGAAATTAAGTGTTCCTGTGGGCTCCTCTTTACAAATCTCCCATTGCTTCTCATACACCGAGGCTATTTTAATTTTCTTGATGACAATAAAATGTGACACATCTCTTCTCGGTGAAAACAATCATAAGCCTTTTTTGCTGTTTTTCATTTAAATTAACTTACTTTTCTGAAATGTAACCAATTTAAATTGTTACGTAGTCAACAAAAATCAATGGGCACCCAGAAACCTTTGACTTAGTTTTACAGTTACAATTTGTGGAGTGAGTGGTTTTAAAAGATAGAACACTTTCTCTCTTTTTTGTTCTTGTGACAATACCAGTAACACTGGTAGAAAATCAGATTCAGTCTAAGGATTTCCTATTATATGTCGGTAAATTTAACCTTACTGCACTGCAGCTAGATCTATCAAAGACCTCTAAATAATGACAGTCACAATCAACGATTTATTATGCTAAGCTCTTTACAAGATGCTTTTTGATGCTGACATATAGAACAACAATATTGCATAAATAACAATCACTCTCTCTTTTTTTTAACATTGTTTCCCTTTAGAACTAGTTAGAAAATATTTCTTACTCCCTGATGACTGGCACTATGTGTTGTTTATTAGCATACCCCTTGCATTATTCCTGATATGTGACTTTGTTGAAAAACAAAGAAACATAAATGTAATGGCTGGTCTTTTCTCTTGTTAGCAGAGCAACGCAGACTGCATGTCAAGAATTGTTGGCAAAATTATGACTGATGTACATAAAGACAATGCATACAAAGGTTGGGGATTTTTTTGAAGTCTAATGCCAAAAATATAAAGTGATTTGACAACAACAAAAAAATAATAATTTACTAGCACTTACTAGTCTCTTCAAAATGATCTGACATATTTGCAGAATCACACACAGAGGTTTTCTTTTTATCATGAAGGGAAGAATGTTTTTGTGACTGCTGCTTGATCAAGCACTAGTTCTTTTTTGTTTCCAAACATATCCTAAAATGTTGACATCAACTTTTATTAGCTCAACACACACTCATCTCAAAGTGTCTAAACTTGTGCATGGTTAAGTTTTTCTTTTAAAAGCAAACTCAATGAATTCCATTTACAGCTAGATTTTCAAAGTGATTAAACCCAGTCATTTTCACACCATGTGTACAAAACCCATGTACTTATTTCCATATATTCTGCATTCTAAGGAAGACTTTTTTCATTGCAAGTTACATATTAGCCTCACATGCTTTGTCAGAACCACGGGACTCGTAACTGCTCACAGGATGTCCTGGCTCCTGATGTGCTTCATGGCTGACCTCAATTCCCTGCTGAGATCCAGGGGGAGATTCAGCCTCTCCTCATACTGTGTTCCCACGAAGGCGAAACTTGGAGGAACAAGGCAGAAATGAGCCCTTGGTATTGCAGCTCAATGCCTGTTGCCTGGTTAGCCAGGAAAAGAAGCCTTGCAGCACTTGCATAACACACCACAGAAGAAAAACTGGGTTGTGACTCAAGAAGGCATTTGAATTTCTCTCGAGTGTCTCCAGTCTTTTGCATTGCAAGATGGCTCTACAGAGAGTGAAACACAGAGCCGTGACAGTCATCCTTGCCTTGACTTGCTGCAGTTGTTTGCAGAAAGAAAATGTTGTTAATCTTCTTTACCCCTCTGCCCAAGCCACTGGCCTATGGAGGACTCTGCAGGACAGAGCAGACACACAAGCCCTGCTGCTCAAGCTCATAGCCCTGAATATATCAGCTCTACGCAATGATGAAGGGTGGGCAGCTGAAGGCACTTACACCCTAACCTGCCATGACTGCATTTCCCAGAGCACACCTGTGAGTCTCCTGAGGAGGCAGAAGAATGACAACACTGTCATTCTTCCCTACATACACAGAAACAAGCCAACACACGTTTCCTGTGAGAGAGCAATTTCATATCAGTAAAAAAGGTGGGTCACAGAAGACTCTTACTAGTCGATTTCCACATGGATTCAGACAGGACCAGCTTAGTAACTGGAGATGTTGCAAAGTGTTCTAAACTGTGCTGTCTTGCAAAACCACCAAAGATTTGTTCCAGAGGCAAGAGGCACGTGGGATTAAGAAAGTGGTTTAACTTTGTCCTTTTATTTCTTCTTCTTATCATCTCATCTTTTAATAAAAACTGCTCAATAAGCAAGCCCACAACTCTTCACTGAACCCCTCTTGTCAAGAAACTAAGTGCCAATTTGTCCCCTACACGCTGAACGTAAATCTGAGGCCCCAAGTCATCCCTGACACCATTCAAAATCATTGCAGAAGAGTAACTGCTTGGACAAGTGTCTCATAAAAGCATCAGGTGCCTATTCCTGTTTGCTTGAATTCCCATTTTCAGAACCCATTTAAAGCCTTCCAGCATGCAAAGCTTCTCTGTGAGTTCCTTTAAAGAGCTTTGGACTGGGCCTTCAATCCATTCAGAGCATATGTGCGTGTCCCTCTAACCTTTGGAATAATCAATGTCACCTAGACCTTTAATTATTGTGCTGATCCTCACTTATCACTTTGCAGTTTTCCGAATTTCTTTTCCATAACGGTGCCCAGACCGTCCATGTCATGTCAAAGGAGACTTTGCTGCTTTTATAAATGGCACTGGAATATGGGCTTTCAACCGGTACTTCAATTCTGTGCACAGAATTTTATTTTCTTTGCTTTTATAAACAAAGTAAAACAACTAATAACCACTTTACAAGAGGATTTACAATTTTATTCAGATCTGCTTCACAAGTATGCAGAAGATACATCCATGTAGACTTCTGTGCCCTTTGACTGAGGTACCAATACATTATTTTTTTCTATTCCACAGCCTCATTATATTACTTGAAAAGGAGCTACATATACTACTTATCAGCTCATGCTCCACCTCCTTGTCAAAATCATGCAGTATTTTATCACCTGTCTATTTTGTTCTGACATTTCCTCAGTTGTGGGCTATCAGGGAACTTCATCACGCTACTACTTATTCTTTCTTCCAGACTTCTGATGTGCTGCATAAATTCAATCAAATTGGTGCAAATAATGATTCATAAGGCTTTCCATTATTTACACTCCTCCAAACTAACCTACTTTAATTCACAAGACTCCTATGCTTTCCATAACCAAGACAGTGTTTCTTTTCTTTTTTAATCAAAGTATCTCTCCCTATGCTGTACTTATTCACCCAACAGATTAGTCTTTGGTGCTATACTTTTTCAAAAGCTTTGCTAAAATCCTAGTAAATCATGTTTATAGGCTTCTCTGTCAGCACTTGTGGCTGATATCTCAAAAAACTCTTTATTGAAAATTTTAAGCATGATCCTTCCCTCTGTGAATCTTTGCCCTCCATCCTTCGTTATATCCCAACTTTCTAGGTGTTCTTCTATCATGTCTTTGATTAGCCTTCCTCTCATGTTCCTCACTATTTAAATCAAGCTGGCAAGCCAGTAATTTCATGCATAATCCTTACATTCCCTGTTAAGTGCCTGTTTAGTAGCCTTTTCCCAGGCTGTTGATGCTTCGTCTTAAAGATTGTAAATTTATGTGCTTAATGTTTCCTTTTATCTTCAGCTCTTCACTGAGAATTTTGGAATGGATATTTTTCTGTGTTTGTAAGTAATTTATTGTATGTTATATTCCATTATATTACCCCTAATCCATACTTTATTCTTCTCCATGGAGAGAATATGCCACAAGCTCCACGACAAAGAATTTATTCAACAGTACTGGTTTCCTTGATTACAGATACCATTTCTCAATCTCTTGTATCCATGCCCCTTTTAATTGAATACTTATTCCCTATATGAAATACATAAAATACCTCTTAAAGCTTCTAATGCAATGCATCTTTAGTCCTAGGCTCGTGGGCATCCCTAGTTTGTTCTGTACTGCTTTCACACCTCTCTTCCATGCACTACCAAAAATGCTTTTGACATGTACCTGTTACCCTACCAACAACCTCCTGTTTACACCTAGTTACATTATTTTTCCATGTCACACCAATAAAGGGAACCTTCAAGGCTTTTCCCCCTCAGCTTTAGCACAGACTGAGTGTATGGATAAATGAGACAGCTGAGACAAACTGCTGTTGGCAAAAAAGAGTGATACCACACCTCCCACATCTTCTAACTCCCCTCTTCCATACCAGTCATTCACTCACAGTTTTGCTTATATAAATCCAGGATGGAGTAAATTCTACCTGCAACACCAACAGGACAGTAACTGTACAAGAGAAAGGGAACAGCTTCCAACAAATCATATTAAAAAAACCATGTCAAAACTTGCACACTGAACTACAGCAACTTGCCAGTGCTAACTCCTAATGCTGCCAGCTGATTTTTTTATATCATTGTTTTATTAAGCATTACCAGTGTGCTTGGCCCTGCATGAGACACAAGAGTAACCACAGCCTAGCTTTGTCCATTTAGCCATTTTTCATCATAGTTCAGATTAATTGTGACAGTACTTTAATTGAGGATTTCTTTTCTATCTTCCAGAATGCTTATATTGTCAACCTTAAGCTCTTAAAAAACTAAGCACATCTTAGCCAGTTTCACTGCATAGTTGACTATTTATCTTGCTTATGGGGCACTGTCACTTTGCAAGTTTTTTGAATTGACTAATTGCTAACTCTTCTAATTATTCACACAACACCCTTTAACTAGTATTTCCTGAACATGTTCATGGAGATTATACGAAGATTTTTCTGTTTTGCTTTTGTTTGGCAGGGTTTTAAGTACAATGGGGTCTGACTGTTCAAGTCTAGAGAAAGAATATAATCCTGTAAGGTAAGGAAATTTTTTTCTAATTTCTTTTATTATGGTTACTCATTTCACTCATACGCAAAATACACTGAGTTAGAAATACAATAGCAGTCTTTCCTTCTCTACTCTGCTTGAATTCATGGTCTGCTGTTCTGTCATTCACCTTTACATTCTGACTTCTCCATTTACTCATGTCTGTCTGCAATGTCTCTTGGTTACAAACCTTTCCTTTTACTGGCTGACGAAGTGCATTAGCTTGCAACGTCCCACATCCCCACACAGAAAGAAACACATTTTGCCACATTTAAAAACTGCATCTTTTCCCTTTGAGCTCGCCAATCTTTTAACTCTCTCTAGGTCTTTCAAACTCAGTACTGAAGTGAGGTATCTGTCAAAAAAGTAACCCTAAAACCTGGCAGCACGTGGCTGTATACTTCTTTTCTCTCAATTACTTCATGTCAGGTTTACATAGTTTATGAATACAAACAGCTCTAAGTACTGTGAATATGATTTGGGATACAAAAACCAAATACACTTCTTTCTGTCTTTCTGTCTGAGGGTCTGATCCTGGGTGAGGCTGAGTCTCTGAGCTCTGCACACGTACGTGCTGAGCAGTGCTCAGGAATTTGGGGCTGTGTCAGCAACTGAACTTTCTCTCAGCATCCCCATCTCTGTCTCCTTACATTGCATTTAAAACCCAAGGCAACAGCCAGCCTGAGACCCTCTGAAGCCACAGAGCTGCGAAACCAAGAGGCATCCCAACATGCAGCACCTGTGTCAGAGCCAGACATTAAGGAGGAACTATGACCAACACTGCTGATAATTTTGGAGATGATGTGGTGATAGCAGAGGTGATAGGGCTTGACTTGGCAGGCCTGAGATGTGAAAAGATGATATTCTACATAAGCTGATACACTTTTTCCTTTTTAAAGTTGCTTTTTTTGCTTTGTTTTTTAAAAAAGGCATACTGAGACAGACTGTCATTCAATAAAGCCACTACTTTCTTCACCAACAATCAGCAACAGATGCAGCCCAATAAAATTAATAGTTTGCAAGTACGCACAAGAGAATACACTTGTCTCTTTTCTCCATCACAAATTTTGTAAAAGCTCTCTGGATTTTAACAGAAAGGCAAAATCAGGAGCTTTTTATGTACCTTTTTTTTTTACACTTAAATACTGCAACAGCTTTTCTCCCACTCTATTGAAAATTAATGCTGATTAATTTCACTTTCTGAAGTGTGACTCAGGACCCTCCCCCTGGCCTTAATTGTCCACTTTCAACTCAACCTGAATTCTGCACTATTACTTAACAAGATAGTTTAATCCTACAGAATAGAACTTGTACTCAAAAATATGCAACATTAATATTAATGTACAAACAGAAATATATTACTCATACATAATATATAAGAAATTAATTTTCACTGAAGTATCAGGAGAAGTATTAAACCCCTTAGATCCTTCTCATGCAATTAGCTCTGCACTTCGGGAAGTCAATGGGACTTCACAAACGAAGGCTTCACACGGTAACACTGGCAAGACTGGGGTTTTACAAAGGCTTGCCTATGCTCAAAATATGCCATAAACAGAGCCCTACAAACATATTGCTGTAATTTTACTATTACCCTGTCTGGACACACTTAGGCCACATCAGTGTTAACCAATATACTGGTAGCATCTGAGCTGGCACACAGCTGCTGACATTGCAATGATGCTTGACTGTGTGCCCAGTTGAAAAACCTCTGCTGGGGCAATGCAGCTGCCCAAGGAAGTGGTGTACCAGCAAAACAAGCACTCTGCTGAGCCACTCGTCAACACTATCCACAATGACTTGTGTCTAACTGTTTTTATCCTGTGAAGACATACTTGCTTTTCTCTAAGGGAATTAAGGGAACTTCCCAGAATTCCCTCTGTCCTATTTCATAATCTTTTGCTTTCACATTAATTCTTAAAATAGCAGCAGTTCCTCTTAGGTAAATCCTGTAATACACTCATTTCTTTTTACACAGGGATTCAGTCTACCACTTCCCTATCTGAAAAAGAAAAGATTGCAGAAGTTATTTCAGAAGCAGAATGCCATACTTCTAGGTTTGGAGGACTTGAACCACTCAACCACCGTCACACAAACTACTAGCTGTAAAGCGGGGAACATAAGAAAACTGAGGAATGGTTAAGACAGATAGTCTGGGAAAATCACCACGTGCTCTGACCTGGCCTATGAAAGAAGCACCAAGCACCATGAACAGAATCAATTGAAAGCTTGCCACTGCCAATGATGGTTGCAAGGTTTTGTATGCAGACAGACATGTTCCCAGATGTTGGCACTAAACCTCACTAAACCTATTCCAGCCATAGGAACAGAAACTAAGAAAAGGACTGTTGTAGCAGTGGTAAAAAAGTACAGAAGGAAATCTGAAAGCTTGGAGTCTCAGATTGTTCTTTGTTGGTGAATCACCCCATTTCCTACTGGAATATTTAGAGAGAAAGAGATGGCCTTCGACCTGCAAAAAGCCATTAGGTATACCTTTTTAAAGAGAATGCTGAATCTGGTAATAGGTGAAAAACAGAGAAAGACCACCTGGATACCAAAACTATGGAAGTATAATCAAAGGGGATAAATATTTCCCTTCTCTCCGACCTCCCACCTTCTTTTTGAGTACACAAGCAGAAGCAACTTTTAAATGGCCATATTTCTAAGCGGCTGTATTTCTAAGTCACTTTTCAGAGACATTTCCCAGGCATTACAAATGATTCCTAGAAGTGCACATTATTATTAGCAGGACTGTATTGAGATACTCAGCATCAGAGAAGGCCCTACCCTTTTATTCCCTGACTCACAAAGCCATATACTAGCAACAAAGGTTTAACCACAAAGGAAGAAGGACAAAATGGCTGAGGTTGATCTCTGGGGGTCCTCTGGTCCAGTCCCCTTGCTCAAGAAGAGCCACCTAGAGCCAGAACACATCTAGATGACTTGAGAGTATCTCAAAGGATACACAACCTCTCTGGGTAACCTGTGCCAGGGCTCGGTCACCCTCACAGTAAGAGCATTTCCTGATGTTCATAGGGAACCTCCTGTGTGTCCATTTGTGCCCATTCCCTCTTGTCCTGAAATATCACATGGTGAGGGTGGATGTTAGCAGAAGACATATCTCTGCTGCCATACTCAGCAGAATATACTGTATATAACACTACAGGTTATATTTTACACAATAATTTGTAACACAGTGCAGGAGATGGCATAAATGAAAGACGGTTTTGGCAGGAAAAAAAGAGTATCTCAGAGTTTTGAACACTAAGATCAACTAACAGCCATCACATATCTATGTGATATGTGATATATGTGTATCTTTAACAAGATACTACGTATCAGGTTGCTTGTTTATGTTCATTCTGTACAACTTCATGAAATAAGCAGTATTGAGGCCACATATCCATTTTAAATTAATGCTTAGCCAATTTTATTTCCCTGATGACAAAGTCACAAATTTGGATGTTACGTTTGTTGTACGAGACAAAGTAATACACACATTACATATAACAACTTTATTGAGCAGTGGTAAGAAACAATTCTCCTTTACAGTCATTTAAGAAGCTGGCCTGTGGATATCACGAAGAACAGAACATAGTTTCTTATAGCTTCATTTCTTGAGATTGCTTGACTTCTGTGTAAAAAACAGGTATGAACTTCAGCTAAAGCCATCTTCCTGGTTTGGATCTCTTAAAGGCCTCTTTTCTAATTGGACTGTTATCACCTGCTGTGTCACTTCCCAAACACTGTAAAAACTTCATAGGCTATGAGATTATTATTCATTTATGAAGTTTTCCTTGAAACTGGCCCAAGAGTAGTCCAAAAATAAGTGGGGGAAGTAAGAGGACTCTCTAGAAGCATGCAAACCAGCAGACAAAAGGAGATATGCCATGATTTTCCGTGTCTTGTTCCTAAAGATGATCAAGCTAGAAAATTGGGTGAAATCTCTTATTTTTTCTACCAAATTCTGAGGTCAGAATACAAGCGCTCATCACTACTCTGATCTTCCTCTGGGGCTGTGCAGAATTCGTGGCATGTTACACTGGTCAGTTGGCCAGCAGATACAAGCACAGGGAAAGCAAGCCCCATGACAGTGGGCTGCACAGCTGACCTGTTGGGCATACAGCTCTGGTTTTTTTGTCTCATAAGGATTTGTTGAACCTACATTTGCCCTCTCTAGAGATGCTTAAGGGTTTAAATCACATTCTTATGTCCCTCTCCAGTTCTTCTGCGTTTCTTCAAGCAGACATTCCCTCCCCCTGCCCCGCATTGTTTCACTGAAATCTTGGTTTGGTGCTCTTGAAAACTTTGGAGAACATGTTATCCTTTCTTCCTCTCATGTGAAGTTTTCCACAGATGTGAAGAAGATGCATCTGCAATCTCCCCATCTGAAGCCTCTGACAAATAACAAGACAAACAAACAGCATTAGATTTTAATGATCAGTAGACAGGAAACTAAGAAAACTCACTACAATTATCCCTCTTGCTACTGTTCAGCAGCTCCCAGCCAACACCTGGCCTTCCTTTCAGACAATGAATTCATGGTGTGTGCAAGGTGGGAAGTTTGATTCTTAACTTTAGTAGGATTTATAGCAACAGGATAAAAAATAATACCATCCTTGTTAAATTCAAAGAGGACTCTGATAGCTCACTACTGATAGCGTACAGACAAAGAGAAGACAAATGCTTAAGCCTGGATCTTGTCAACCACTTCATAGCAGTGGCACTGCCAGAAATTATTGCATGATGTAAAGTGGAGGTGGCCTGCTGTGGCAAGAAAAATAAGTTAGCCCCTTCTAAAAATGTATAGGGTCACGTTTTAAATAATACTTTCCTGAAAGCAATGATGTGAGAATACAAAAGTGGTATTTTTAGTGAGCTCATTCTTCAACTCCAGAAGCAGAAAACATGTTTGTCACAGATTAGTTCCACAAACTATTTCAAAGCCAAATCTTTGTGCCAGCAACAAACCTTCTTTACCTCTTTCTGTCCCTGGATCCAAAATGCAGCATGAAAATCACTTGTTTTGGGCCTGGATTCACTGACAGGAAACCCAAGGCACTACTTATATTTACATTACAAGTTTATGTGCTTATTCATAAAAATCCTGTAGTCAGAACGATCAGCTTGGATTGCTGATGAGGAGGATTATTTTAATTTCTTTATGTATTTCAATTAAATGCATGAGTATTGATTTCAGTGCATTTTTTCAGTTAAAAGCACAGTGATTTATATTGCTAAAATGCTATTGCTTGCCCTGCCAAAAGCATGCATCTGGGAACATTTCTGGGTTGCTCACAGTCTTTTCTCTCTTCTTTCTGTCTCTGACTGCCAGTGCATGCTGCTGAAATAAGCCAGCTACTTCAAAAAATAGTTCCTGATTTCTGTCTTTGTGAGTCTGGAAGTGTTTTGAGAAGGGGGACGCACCAGTAAAAGAAAAAAAAGTAGATTCACAGCCCATGAATAAATAAAGAGAAAAAAATATAATGATAAAATGTTACACCTACCTGAGCTCCGTTCTTTCTCCCAGGGTGATACCATTTCTGGATTCATCTGAGGTTGGAGAACTTGAGTTTCAAGAAGCCACCATCTCTCCATAGCATCTGAATTTTGTGACTCCATCCCTACAAGCTCATTGTCAGCCTGCACTTTTCAAGGCTCCTTCCAGAACGGTGCAGTGATGTGCCTGGTGTCCCCTCCTGTGACATGCCCATCCTGGCATACAGCTCTACACAACCACAACAGGACAGAAGAGCAACCCCAGATTCACTTTTTCTCCTCTCCAGCTGGTGTGGCAGTTGCTAGCTCTCTTCTTTGTCCAGCACTTTTGATACACTCTGCTATACTGAGTTTCTGCAAGTCTTTTGCCACACCTAATAAGCATCTTTATTCCTGCAGTAATTTGGCCATGTACTCACACTGTTCCTTCTCTCCTCAGGACCAGAAAACCCAGAGCACTCTTGTATTATTAATGAAAGAGCGTCTGCACTGCCACAGGTAATACAGTATTCACATGAGCTTCACATTCATGGAACAAAGTGATACATAACTTAGGTTTTACCAATAAACTGTTGGTGTAAGCTGGAGTCCATTCCCTCCTCCGCTGCCAGCTAAGAAATGAACAACATAACTTACTGAACAGTTACACTGGTGGTGTTATGTAAGTACAGAAGTCCTGAAGCTTAAGAAGTGAGGGCACACCTCCTGCTGAGTCAGAAGTTCTCTCATTAGGTGCATGATGGCATATTAAGGAGGAACAAGAGAAGCAAGGCCACACAGTTATTCTTGAACACTGATTTTCATCTTCCAAGTGCTTTACAAAAAAAATGTATCAGAATTAAATATGGCAACACGCTTTTCAGGAATTATATTCTAAATGAGAAAAACAAAACAGAAATGTTCAAGCAGATTTGGTCAAGTCAGCAAAGCAAACAAGTGACAGAAAAAGGTCTAGTTCCCAATTCACTAGCATATCAGACCTTGTCCTCTGCTTTTAGACATTAACTATCACTAAGAAGGTTATCACCCTAGCCTAAAAGTGTGCTTGCAATGATTCAGCAGTGTGATAGGCTTAATGAGTTCTGACCTGCTCTTTGACTTGTTTTAACTGATGAGGAGCACTGCTCATCATTTCCCATCCAAACCAAAAGGTAACTTTCAGTGAAGATGATTCAGGTCAACATCTTTCATTTAGCAAGCAGGGTAAGCTTGGCAGATGATAATTCAACTGATGATATTATACTGTTTTAAGGTAATTGCACCCTATGAAGTTATTGAATACAGACTAAAAAGAGAAGTTTCCTAGTTGAGCCATGAGAATACTTGGCAAAGAAGCTAGAAGTGACACTTTCAGTGTTATCCTTTATCCTAAAATGATATTTTCTAGTATTCTCACCATTGTAATCTATTATTGAGTAACAAAGAGAATTCAGCACTATCAATGGTCTGACAACTTGTCTCCATATTTTTCTTGCCTTAGAAATGAAATGTTCTTAATATATAGGTTGAAATATCAAACTATGTGACACTCAATAATAAAAATGAAACTTTTGCTTCTTAATATTATGGTTTCAGGGTTTTTTGTTTGGGTTTTGTGGGGTTCTTTTTGTTTGATTGGTTTGGTTTTTTGTTTTTGTTGAAAATTTCCCAAGAATCACATGTTTAAGCTGCCATCCTCAAGAAACATCCATCCATCCATCCATCCATCCATCCATTCAATGCATAGTGTTAAACCTTTGCATACTACCACTTTCAATTTTGTTTCTTATTGCTACAATGTCTGCAATACTACATTTTGAAAACAGTAATATCTGCTGGAAAAATAAATTATCTTTCAGGATTTTACAAACATGCATTTATAGTTTTCAGAAGTACTAATGCTGTATCAGGAACTTGATAGCTTTGTGCTTCCCATGAGAAAAAAATCTGAAAGGCTGCATTGCTATGTGGAGGCCAGAACCACAGGCACTGAAAATTCAGTTTACATCTTCACAACTGGGGTAGTGGGCAAATAGTGATTTGAAGGAGGCAAATGCTATTCACCAATCTTCTTGTAGTTTAAAAAGCTTTTTCATCTTAAATACACTTTTAAGAGAAAAATCAAAAGGAGTAGGAAGACGCATGTGATGCCAATCAGAAAAAGGACTAAGAACTCTGATTATACCTGATCCAAGTACAGGAACATTCACTGACGACACTGAAGGTAACTGATCTTATATAACCACAACGGACCCCCAGATCTCTTTTTGTCTAGTTTACAAGCAAGAGAAAGGCAAGTTGGTAACATCTTAGCATGGTAACTCTCTTAACACACAATTTTTATTGTTCTTGAGGTAGCAGGAATTGGCTTCCAATATGAATGGCGAGGGGGATTTCATGTAGTCACTCAGTGCAAGATGACAGAAACAGAAATCAGGATGACTGACTCTATCAGAAATATGCAGATGGTTATCCTGTGGTTCCCATTCAGCAGCAGTGGGACCATTGATGGCCTGAACCGTAACTAATGGGAGCCACTCCTTTTCGCTCTTCATTAAAAACATTTGCCTTAGCCCTCAGGTTCTCAGCTGAACAACCTTCATAAATTTCACACCACATCCCATTCCCCAGGTGTCTCCCACCAACACCCAGTGTGCAAACTGGAGATGAAGTCATGAAAGCACAGGGCCCTTCCCTGGCAGGTGGATCCTGTCTCTTACTTCATCCTTGCTTCTCATCTCCAATTCCCTCTTCATGGCACTTCAAGCTCTATACCACCTCAGTGTCATTCTCCCAGCCTATCTTCACCTATGCTCTCAATAGCTCCATAAATACTTACCTCTTGGACCACCTATCCTTATGCACCCTCTCTCTTCCCCCTCTGCCTCCCTCCTGCCCTCCAATTTGCACAAGGCTTTTGGATGACATGCTGAGCAATCTCTTTCCCAATAAATGGGGTCACAAACAGGGAGTGAGGAAGGTGATGTAAGAGCAGCAGCTCTCTAGCCACAGGGTATCCATAAACATTCACAGCAATGGGTTGCACCATGCCTGTATCATTATGGGCTAAAAGCCTTCTTGAAACAAAAGCTATTATTTCTTATAATTTGTTTGTGTTATGTTTTTAGGCTCCCTGAACTATAAGGGGTCATTATGCAAGATACCACACCTAAATTATTCATTCTAAGTCATTATAATGATAACATTTCTGAAGAAAAAAGATTCCCTTCCCTCAGTATATGACCCACCTACCACTTCATATACAGGTGTTGTGACTTGGTCACTGGTGATTGAGGAAACAATGACATCTTTCAAGAGTTTGATATTTACTTTCTAAGTTATGTTGCATGAATGGGATTTCAATCATCAGGCACTAGGTGTTTCAGTGACATCAAAATGTTGTTCATCAGGAACGGAAAGAAAAACAACAAGAAATTGCATCCAAAGGACTGATTTCCTAATTTACCTTAGGCTAGCATTGCACTTCTACATAATCAAAATATGCTATAAGAAGGGAAAATGAATGTCTACAACACAATTAACAAAAATACTCTCAATTTGTTGCTCACAAATATTTTTCAAAAAACCCTACCCCTTATGCCAGTGTTTTGGCTCACTGTGTCTACTCCTCTGTTATTAATGCTCTCTGCCGTAAGCACAACTCCTAGCTAGGGATTCTAATGCATATGGGAGCTAGGATAAGATTCCAGATCTCAGTTGTGCTGGCATAAAGATAGGTCTCCTCAGTGATACAGAAGACAATATCCTAGGGAGACTGGAATTAGTCCTATTTCACACAATTCAATCCAAGATGTAAGGCATATCAAGAAGCAAGTAATTACTAGCTAATGGCTATGGATGGAAATGCAAATGGATCAGCCTAAGCATTTCATGATAAGTGGCAAGACAGCTTGAGAAAAGGGGTACTTTTTCCAAAAGGATGGAAGGTGTCAAGAGCAAAGTAAAAAGGGTTACCTCTTCAGTTTGGGAGGGGCTGATTCTAGGCATTGGAGATACTTGTGGTGTTTTCAGCTGTGTACTGTTGCTGTCTGGAACAAGCTCTCTGTGGATTGACTGAATATGGTTTTGGAGTTCACTTTCTGATTCAAACTTAACATTGCAACTAGAACATCGAGTCTTCAGTCCCCCTGCCTTGCTTTTGCTCTCAATGGAACTCAAGTTCTCACTTTGGCCCATGCCTTGTCTGTTACTGCTCGAAGGGATGTTGACACTCGGACTACCACTTTTACTGAGATTAACACAGCTAGCACACAGACCATATGGCAGACCGTTGATGTCAAGTTTCACTAAATCCTGTTTCGAGCGGAATTCCTTCAGGCAAGACGCGCACTTGTACAGTTTCTGGACATGTTGTGCACGTCCTGTGGACTGCACAGCAGAACCATTTCCAGTTTTCTGCATATGGAACGTGCCGTGGATTTTCAGTTCCAGCGTGGAGGTCACTGTCTGCATGCACACCACACAGCGGAACCCCGTCAAGGAGTTCCTCAGATCAGGGTGCATTTGGCAATGCTCTAAAAATTCCTCCTCGCTCTGGAGGGGCATCTTGCAAATCCTGCAGTTTCCAGTGTCCAGGCTCTTACTATGCGTGACCTTATGTTCAGTAAGAGTGAGAAGAGATGGAAACCGCTCACCACAGATTGGGCACATATAGTGCTTCACTGGTCCCAAGTGCGTCTGCATGTGTTCTCGGAGCCCATTTTCAGAGAAGAATGTTCGAGAACACACATTACACTTGTAATTCCCTTTAATGAGTTCAGCCTTTTTCTTCACTATGGCACTTTCTCCAGGGCGAATGTTGTGGTCTCGAAGCTGGTGGTTTTGCAAGAGAGTCTCCATGGTGTAAGCTGCTCCGCAAATGTCACAGCCATACATAGGCTCAGATGTGTCCACATCTTCTTCACTGCCATCATGGCTGTTATGGGACTCCTGGCTATTTGTCAACAAGGTCTGGAGTTCCACTTCCTCTTTCTGAACTTGCTCAGATGCCCCATTCGTTCCACAGTTTGGAGTTTTTGTTTCAAAAACACAGTGCTTTTCCCTTAAGTGCTTTTCCAGCAAGATGATAGCATGGAAAGCTTTGCTGCAGAACTTGCAGTTGTACTTCTTGCTGTGCGTAGTGATGTGACACTGCAGCTCCACTTCTGTACCAAAGGACTCACCACAGAAGATGCACTTGTGTACTTTGCCTTGGTTCTCCAAGTGGTTGTGTTTCACATGAAGCTGAAGGTCAGTCTCATTGCGGAAATCCCAGTTGCAAGACGTACATCTGTATACCTTCTTTTCATTGCTGTGCTTCACAGCCAAGTGTAGCTGAATCGAGACTTTGGAGTCAAAAACCTCTTGGCACAAGGTGCAGCGGAAGAACACGAATGTATGCATGTCCAGCAGATGTTTCTGCAAGTCATCCACAGAAGTGAACTGCTTGTCACAGCTTTCACAGATGTAGTAGGTTGAAGTGATCATGAAATGGATGGTAACATGCTTCAACAGAGACTCCTGATTTGGAAATTCCTTGTTGCACTGAGGGCAGGTCAGTTTTGGCAAGACAGTGTCAAGATGTGTTTTCAAATGAGTCTGAAAACCATCCAAGGAAGTATACTTAGCACCACACTGATTACAAATATATTCCCCTGCAGGACGAGGAGGAGCACCTCCAACTGCCTGCATCATCTTTAAAGAGGTCTGCTCAATGGTAACAGGAGATAATGGACTCATGGCTCTGGACTTTTTCCCATTGTGGATGTAATTCAATGCCAAAGGAATGTTCTTATGATTCTCCTTGATATGCTTGTTCAGTTTAAGAACACTATTAAATATTGGAGAATTTGTACAGTAAGAACAAGAATACACTTCCACCACTGGATCTTTTGGGGTTCCAAGCACAGGGGAACCAAAACGGGAACTGCTAAGATCACAATGGACTTGCCTAATATGCTCTTCCAGAGAAGAATCTGTAAGAAATCCCATGTAGCAGTGGGGACAAAAGAATGCATTACTGTCCTTAGCAGCAGGGTTGGCAAATCCATGAGAACATCGGATGTGTTCCTGAAGGGTGTTGAGGTCATTGAACACTTCAGAGCAGAAGTTGCACTGGTACACCATGGCAGGCATGGTAGAAACAATCAGTGCTGGGTCTGGAGCTTCATGGACTTGCTTAAGATGTTCGTTCAGATTGTAGAGAGATGGCAATACCTCCAAACAATACTGACAGATATGGGCTTGTTCGGGTTTATCTAAATGCATAGTTTTCAGGTGTATCTGCAAAACTGCAAGGCTGGAAAATAACTGTTTGTTGCAATAAATGCAGCTATAAGTAACTTTCGCCTGTTTACTCGAAGGACCAGTGATATCTGGCACTTGCTGAGCTGCCCGCTTTCTTCCACGACCTTTTGGTATAGGAGGAGCTGTTTCCACCATTGTTGAACTATCCACTGAGAGATTCGAATCTGGAGTAGTGCTAGAGACCGAGGTGTACCCCACAGTTACCAAAGACGGGCTGTTGCTGTGGTTGCACGACTCTGGCTGCTGGTGACTGTCCATGTGGCTGTACAGCTCCTCCACAGTATGAAAGTTCTCAGAACAAATGCTGCACGAATTCTTCTTCTCACCATTATGAGCCTGCTCCATGTGATTTACCAGGGATGTTTCCTCTACGAAGAGTTCATGACAGTAAACACACTGAAGAGCAGATCGATCTTCATTAGGGGAACACTCAGGGTGACATTCTGCAATGTGCTTCTGAAGATCTTCAGGAAAATCAAAGCCTTCTTCGCACTGACTGCATTTCTGAGTGTCTTTCATTTTCCAGTCCTCCATCCGGGAAGCGGACTGAGAGCCATCTTTGTTCCTCTCGTGAACCTGCATGTGTCCATGCAGTGAACTAGATGACAGGAATCCACGTCTACAAATGGCACACTTATATGGCTTGTTGGACGTATGAGTCTTTAAGTGAATTTTGAGATGATCACTCCTTGAGAACGCTGCATCACACTCACTGCAGTGATACTTTTTGTCTCCCGTATGAAGTTTTATGTGGCGGTCCCTGCTCCGTTTGTGTTTGAAGAGACGACTGCAGTATGTGCATTTGAAAGGGAGCTTGTCACTGTGACTTTGCTCGTGGTGCTTTAAGTAGCTGAGGCGGCTGAACGATTTGTCACAGAACTGGCATGGATAGGGCAACCCTGGGCCTCCTTCCTCTTCACCAAAATCACAGCCTTCTCCATGGCTCGGGGAAGTCTGGTCCTTGCTAGAAGGCGATGATGCTGGCCATGAGCAAGAGGGGTCATCCTCAACATCCACTCCGTCTGAAATGTGAAAGAAACACACCCACAAGCTGAGTCCCAAGAGTTCAGAGAAGACAGAAAATATTTATGAGTAGCACAGGTCTGTTAATCGTAAATAGCTAAAACATATAAACTCAGACTAGCATATTTCTTACACTGCTATCCAACAGTTTCAAGACCACATTTATTTTTATCATACTGTAAAACATTAAAAGTTATTAAATAGTTCTGTGCCTATATTAACTTTTTATTGCTTTTTTATCATTCTTTCTCAGTTGCAGGACATGTATTATACATTGACAACTTTATTAAAATGCAGATTTTAATATATTTAATGTTTCTTTTGTATCCACTGAAAAATTATTTGCATATTATGTGAGCATCTGAAGAGTCAAAGAAAAGGAAAAAATATTACAGGAATGATTTAAAATTAATATAGTCAACCCACATGCCTAATATTTAATGAAAAGATTACCCCTGCTTTGCCACAGGTTTGTGGTTTTTTCCCTTGAAGTTGATTCTGAACACAGTAATCTTTTAAAGGCTATTTCTGAGAGAGACTTAGGTGTTATGCTAAACAATAACAGGAAAAATTACAGGGGAGGAACAGGACAACAATATAAACAGTGATGTTTTCTCTCATAAAGTGCAACCAGATTTCTCCAATAATGATACAATTCAGTTACTGAAAACTGGCAGCTGGATCATTAGATGTTCAAAACAAACTAACAAACTAACAGCCAGGATCAAGGAAAATAAGAAAGTGTCATGAGGGTCAGCAGTGAACAGCACTTTTTTTTTTTTTCCTCCTTCTTAAGTTCAAGAGGTTGCCCACCATTTCTTCCTTTTTGCAAAGGCCTCAGCCAATTGAACTTCCTCAGTCCAGCAGAACCTGTACTATGAGGTGATCAGAGACAAAGCAACTTGTAAAAAACTGGAAACAGGAAAAATGATAAATGTTTATGGTAAAAGCTGAAAGATTTATGAGTTACAAGGAAAAGACAAAACAGAAATGTGAGCCAGATAATAAACTGACTAGTTATCCACGGTATTACCTCATCTCTAGACAGGGCAAGTTGTAACTATTTTTTCTCAACAGATGTGCTGAACAGCTCTTGCACCTTTTGTTTTAAATGGTAGATTACAATACTGCCATGATCACACTTATCTTAACCTAAAACTTCTTTAAAAATATTAAAAGAATGCTTGAAAGACCACACTACATCAAATAATGCTTCTATTTCTTTCCAGGGGCGATGCTTAGGGTTTTTTTTTTACCTTTTAAAAATAAAACTTCCTACAGTAACACTACAGAAAAAGATGGAATAAATCCCTTGAAAAATATCTTTCCTAAGGTATTTTTGCAAAGCAGTAAGTTTCTCAACATCTTCCGCCTTCTCTCAAGAAAATTACTACAACACAATAGTTAGAGCTGGCCTATATTATGCAAACTCTAAGTCTGCTTACTTTAAGGTAAAGAGATTTTACCAGATTATCAGCCTCTTGCTTATCCACAGGAAACAGATGAGGATTCATTCCTTTCCTGCATCTAGAAACTGATGACAACGCCATCTCACTATCAATGCCAGATGGCAACCATCTAACTCTGAGAAAACAACCAAACACCATTGCTGGATGCCTGCCCATTGACACAATGCTTTTCAGGATAAGTTGGAAACTGCACGGGGTTTTATCCTCTTGTTTACGTCTTGGAGAAGAGAGTTTCACAAATTACATACACCTTTCCCACACAGACATTAATATGTATCTGTAATTACCTACATACAAATCTACACTCATTTTATCTACTTAACAAAATCAAATCCTGGCCTGAGTGCTGTGTTTTTGAACTGAAAACAAAACTGTTTGGTTTTTTTAAGATAAAAATTGAAAAATAAAAATCCTCCCTTCCAGCAAAAGTACTGTCATCTACTAAAATGCTTCCCAATGCACTGAAGCAAAGTTCCAAATTGTCATACATACTAAATAAAACCAGTCAGGTGAGTTTTTAAGTTGGTACATTATTGACTGCAATATTCACAGGAGACTTATAAAGTAAATCTGTGTATTGTCTTTTCAAATTGTCAAGTTTGACTCTAAAACTTGCAACAATCAAAACAGTGGAACAAGCATTTGGAGAAAAATATGTTAAAATTTCTTTCAGTTTTAAATTTTATTTTAAATGCATTTTTCCAGCTAGGTCTTTTAAGTGGGAAAACCTTTTGTCCTTTAAAAATCCAATATAATTCTGAGATACAACCACTGCTGGCAGATACACAGGAATTTATGTCAAGCAACTGGGTGAAGAAAAATAGTCTGTGACTGCCTCGGCAACATATTTTGCAACCAAATTTAGTATAAAAATGTATATCCTACGGAGAAATGATATATTATTGTATAAATGTTTAGAGGAATATATAGTAAGTGTTATAAATAGTGTACCATCACTGACAGAGTAGTAAATCACTTCCTTTTTGTGACCACTGCCTGCCCCGTTTTACCTATTATACAACTATCCCCCTTGGCTTGTGGATCTCAGCAGGCTATTGGGCTGGAGCAGGGTCAGGATCAAGCACGGGGTGTGACCACAGCATAAGCAACGGCGGCACCCTTCCCCCATCCAATTCTCCTTGTTTGCTTGGGAGTCTCTCCCCAGCTTTTATACAAGGGTAAGGAAAGTGGAGGGGAAATAGTGAAACTATAGCACAGAGACAGTTCTTACTTTCCAACTGGCAAATGTAAATGTGTGTCACTTTGCTGTTGCATTTTTTAATCTGAGCCCATAATAATTCTACAGAGCAATTCTCTTTGTGCAAAAAGGAGAAGAGCAAACCACTTACAAGTCTGACTTCTGTTCTTTTAACTTGAGATGTGAAAATCTTTCAATCTCTCAGAGCTACAGAAGCACCAGCAAGGCAGGGGGAATTCCACACGGGAGAGGACAACAGGATTTTCCTGAGTAGGAAACTAATGATGCGGCCAACATGCTTTGCCGGCTCTCCCTCCAAGCCCAGCACGGCAATGCGGGGGGAGAGCTGGTGTGGAAGGGGCACTGGTGCCGGCCACTGCGCTCCGGAAGGAGGGCCCCTGGGCTGTGCTCACACAAAGGGCTCCAAAGCTGAGTCTGTCAGCACACAGTGACCCACAGAAGGACTTCTGAAAATGTCCTTCTGCAACAAGGGAAATGTTTTGCTGCAGTGACTTTTGCTGTGCAGACTCCAACCTGAACACTGGGAACATTGTGTGCGATGGACTAATGTGCCAGGTGAGCTCAGGGGCTGTCTAGGAATGTACCCAGAGACAGCAACCAAGAATGAAACCTGGACTAAGGATAACTCATGCTACAGAAAGACATGAGTGATGGCAATGTCTGTCCTGCTATTTCCCCACACTTGTCCACAAGGATGCTGCCCCATAAAATTAAGGTGCAAATATTAAGAGCATCTCTCTCAAAATGTCACTGAAGTGCAACTTGCTGCCCTGCGCTGAGGCTAGTCCACACGTGCAAGCACAAGATGAGCAGACCTGGGCCCTCAAAAGCTGTGATGGAGAAGCTGAACAGAAGGTCCCTGCAGCAAACCAGAGGCTCGGAATGCAGACTTCATTCCTGCTTTCCCAGGGGAGCTTACCACAGAGCCAGCTCTGTGTTGGAGGTAAAGTTTAACCTGCTGTAAGGGTAAAGGGCTTCAAACCCCTTTTTGCCCATCACTCTCATAGAAAATACAGTTTGCTTCTACTCTGCACACAGCTGCCTGTATATAAATCTGCAGACACCTACACACTGAGCTATATGTCAACATTACAAATACTGATCTTTAATGTTATAACAAGCTGTTTTAAAATACTCTGGACCAAATTCAGATGCACACATACAAGTCCCCAGGAGTGTTACACATCTATCTGAGGGTAGAATAGGGCTCCAGGTATTCGACAGAGTGTTTATGGAGTTTTAAAATATATTTTCTGTATCGACCTTTTTTTTTTTTCTTTCCTTCAGCACTCACTAAGTGCTACTTACTCTAAATGCCTTTTTTGTGTTATGGCAAGTATTCTGAGTTTCAGTGTGATGTACTTAAGATGTCCATGTAAATTTTTAATTTTTGGAACCAGTCACTTCACACTCACTGACTCTAAGAAAGCTCTAGCACTCACAACCCAAAAACTTTGCTGAAAATCAGCTACATGGACTAAAAGTCTATTTAAAGATGCAAATGTGTGTGAATAGTTAGTGCAGATGTTTTTCTACACCAACTGTACTTGCTGAGTTTCACCATTTCCATAAAGCACATTAAAACAAGTGTGTGAACACTCTGAGATGAAAGTACCAAGCACTCCTGAGACTTCCAGTGGAAAGTAGAGCTGCCTGACTTTTCTCCAAGCAGACAGGAATGCCCATGATTCAGCAGCCTGAGTAAATAAAAGAGGTCCTTATTTCCTAATTTTGCTGGCTGGCCACACTGCAGCAGTCTCTGTGCTGCTGCCAAAGGGGATGCAAAACTGGAACTACACCCAGCAGCTGAAGGACTGTCTTTGTTAGCCAGCCAGGCCTTCCTGACCATCTTCTGGCAACAGAACTACTGTATCCTGCGAGGAAGACCTCCATCTCAGGCTTGATAATTCTCTAGTCTGTCTAATAGGACGAAACAACAAATTTTGAGTGGTCTGTGTTGGATAGAACAGCTGGAAACTCAGTTACTAGCAGAGTAACACCTGTTCCATCGTACTGATGGGGGAAGTGTTCACTAACAGAAAAGTGAAGCAATATACCAAGAGTTATCCCATGAAAGTGGGGGAGGAAGGGGGAAGCATCAGAGCACAAAAGCACCTCTGTGGAGGTAGCAGCCAGCCACTCATGTGCCAACCCCAGCAGACGTGAGGTCTTAAAAGTGATCTTATCCCTAGTACTGCTGACTGAATTAACAGAACTGCTTCAGAAAGATATGACTTAGTCACCAGGAAGGTCTGTTATATACACATGCTTTGGCGGGAGTATGCTTCAGGGCACTTGGTTTATCATGGCATATTTTTCTGTACGATTTAAACATGTTTTTGCTTCCTCTAGACAAATGGCCACATTCCTAAAGCAAATGTCAGCTAACCTCTATGTGCCATAATACATAGGGTTCCTCTCATAGAACAGAGTTTACAAATATGAACAAATTAATATTTTCAATATCCTGTGAGCAGCAGTTTTTCATTTTCCCCATTCTGCTGCTCAAGTAACTGGGGCACAGACAAACTGGAGTGCTTTGCCTCAGGTTAAAAATGTAATCTGTGCAAAGAAGGAAACAGAACCCACATCCCCCCGGTCTGAGCCATTCCTGCAAGAAAAATTCTTTCCTCCCCTGAAATATAGAGCTGGCAAGAAGTCTAAGCTGCTGGACTGGACCAGAAAGAAAGCACAGCACTTTAGCTGGACAGACACCCCCCCGCTCTGGGTCCTGCTGATATGGTCTCGCTACTTTGCTCCCATAGCAGTAATGGCAGACTGCCCACACAACTATCCCCCAGGACCCCATCTGAAGCACTCACTAGCAAGGTTTCTTTAATAGGTACAAAATAATGAGTTACACAGGACGGTAATAGATATTAAAAATGAAATATCAAGTATACCAGGCAGCAACACATAAACCCGTCTTCTCCATATTGCCACAGGCATATGGATTGTGAAAGCACATGTATGCATTTATGCACTGTATTATTATGTAGCTATTATTTGTTGTCCCACCACCAGTCAAAGACCTGCTCTTATGCCAGGGCACAAACATGTATGTCCCCATACTCACCTATTGAAAGGGATGAAAAATTCATAAAACATACAGCTTTGTTAATTTACAAGACGGCATGCTACAAAGTAGAATTTGATTTGTAAGAAGCGAAGGACTACACAGCAGGTAGGTAGGTCAGTTAACTGGACGCATGATAAGGCTCCACAGTTTTAAATCCTTGCATTTTTGTGCAGGTAATTGAGTGGAGTGGTTATTATATATCATATAGTTTACTTGTAATGGCCATTGCAGGTTTTAGTGCTGGCCACATTTTATATTATTACCACCACTAATTGTCTGCAGGGCTACCTTGAAAATGAGATAAGGAATCTTAGGGGAATATGCAGGTGTGAATAAATAGTAAATGAAGAGGTTAGATATTGCTGAAATAAAACAATATTGTACTGTGTGCTGAATAGATCTAAATAACTAGAAGATCAAAGGAAAGTGTTTAAGGAGTAACATGACTTCAATGATGGCCTAACATAGGTGTCACTGAAACAAACTATGGTTTTGAAGCTTTTAATAGAATTAACAGACAGTACTAGTCTTTAAAGTCACTTTAAATAAAATATACATTATTACATAACATTCTCTGTTTACTTTCAATAGCAATGTACACAGTTTTGGAAAAGCTGAAACTTTAATATAACCATCACAATTTTTTTCACATCAATGAGCTCACATTAAACTCACTCATTTGTCTCATAACTTATTAAATGGCTTGAAAACTAATACTCTGTAATGGGCATTCAAAAGAGAAATGTGAACTTTAAAAATTATTTATAATTTACAGATGTTTTTTAAAATCTATCAATATTTCAAAACTGCTTTGGGAGCACCAATTAAATGCATTAGCAGTTAGATTACTGGGGGAAAAACATACAGGGGTTCCTAACTGAAGTAACTGAGACAGCTGGTAAGGAGGTTACCCCATTTTAAATTTCATAACCAGAGGAAAGGCAGCTCCCAGAAACAACAAATAAGTCACTTTAATACCTTGCAGGAAAAACCTGCTTGCTTTTATAAAATGCCTTTAATGCCTACATAAGTAGTTAACATTCCTGTATTGCTCTCCTAAGGTAACCTAAGCCTCCAATTCCATTATGTCTTCTTCAGAAGACATATTACTATTACATATGTAGAGAGGAGCATAAATGTTTTCCTTGATTGTTGCTTAAAGTTCATTTGAACAGACGGAGCCCAATGAATTCCATCTTCTGCAGCCAAATTAAAGAAAATATAAGCAGTTCACATTCTGCTCCACCTTTCAAATCATACACAAAACCCAATTTGCAACTAGAAGGAAACAGAGCTACCCTCTACTTGTTTGAGGAAGATGGTATTTTGTGCCTCTGTAGGCAAAGAGAAAGAAAAAGTAATTTTCCACAGTCCTGTACATATAACTAATGACAGTCACCATCCTCACAGCTTATTATACTGCTTTACATAATTGGGAATCGCATGTCACACAATTAATTTACAGGGGTTGTTTAGTTGTGACTATACAAGCACTAAGCGATTCAAATTAGCTCATTTGTCCACTGCTTAAATTTGACAAACACATTTACACTGTATTTCTTCCGATGTTAAGTTGCTGTTTCTTTTAGTCATTGTTTTTGTTTGTACAATATGAGTCAGAGACCACCAGGCTTGTTCCATCTGAAGGTAGGGTCAGAAAAAAACACCCTGAGAATAATTACATTTAGAAGATAATGGCAGAGCAAAAGCTCATTCAAATACTCCAGCAAACTTGCACATAGTAATGATCTCCTAAGAACCTGTACATTAACAACCTCATGTACTAAAAGCAGTGATTCAGTCAATCAGGTCTTTGCTAGAGAATAATTATTATAATTTGTTGTGCTGATAACAGTATTTGTACCACTTATTAAGAACAGTAAATGACTAGGGGACAACAGTTCAGGGTTCCTCACTGGACTCCGTATTTTCCTCTGCATTCTGCTTTCACTGGGTCATGCTCTCCCCAGGTAACACCATGAATAGGACCAAAAGCTCTTTCCCTCTAATCTTCCCCCATGCTGCAGCTCCATTTAAAAGCTGCATATATATAACACAGTCCCAGTCAAACTTTCCATACTTTAAGTACAGGTATTAAAATGAGTTGACTGTTTTTTTTTTTCTTTCTTCCTAAGGTCACAACATAAGGAGTGTGCCTTAAGTCAGAGAAATGTTGTTCTTTCCCTTTAATTCCCAAAATCAAACAGTCCAGAAAATCAGACCCTGAGAGCTGAAGGAGACAGGGCTGCACAGCTGCCCTCCAAGTCCCTGTTCCCACACAGCTGCAGAACCCTGCAGGGAGAAGGGCAGGCTGTCAAAACCTCCCTAGCTGGAGGCTCAGACAAAAGATGGAACCCCTGGGCAGGATTTGCAGGCAGAAACTCCTGATATGTCAAGCACCACCTTGGGTCCTGATTTGAGTATCTCCCATCTTTCAGTTAATCTAGAGTTTAATTGTGAATCTCTGCAGAGATTGCTGGTGGTGTATCTCACACTCGGACGCCTTCTCCTGTTTTTTATCATGTATGCCTGTCTGTCCCACTTGTGCCTACATGTCAACCACACCAATTCATTGCTTCATTGCCTCTAGATCAGAACGGCAACAGCAAGACACAATTTGGAGGAGGCTAAACTAGGACAAAGAAAAGAAGAAAGGCAATGTGTGAAGAAACAAAAGAAAGGAATATAGGGTACTGAGAAAGAAGGGAGTAAATAACTGCATCTGAAAGAAACCTAGGCAAAGATATCTGAAAATCTTTTCAAGGAAATGGAAAGTAAAAGGAAATTAACATCAAGCAAAACTAGTGTAGGCAGTTAACACTTTCAAAAACACATCAGTGTTATTTTACAGTGTGCTAGAATTAAATACAGTAAATAAACACAGAACTGCTTATTTCTTAGAATGACAGAAATGTGGTGGCGGTCTTATTTACACAGGTGAAAACTCCTGGACCTAGATCTGCAAAGGGACCTAGGTGTCTCCAGGAGCCTAAGAAGCAAAGAAAGCAGGATTCATGAGGCCCTAGGGGGGAACCAGGAAAAGGTCTGCAGCCTCACAGCTTGGGCACTCAGCTGGGAGAGGAGAGTACTGCGCTCTTTATACATTAAAGAGGCATGGGATAAAAATCAAAAATAAACTTAAGCTGAGTCCCAGACTGCAAGAACCCCTGGACCAAATGAGTGTCCTTCTCAGCAGATTAACAAGTTCTTTCTCAAATGTGCTCCTACCAGCCCTATGAACAAGATACTCTTTCCCTCAGCAAGCCCAGCTTCCAGAAGAAACCTGTGCACAACTGGAGACCCTCTGCTCAGAGGCAGGAAACATGCCTTTGAATGCCCTCAGGATGCTCAGGGAACTGAATCAAGGCCTTCGTCATTCAATACTTTATCTACTCCGGCCCTATGCAGGGAAGATAGGAACACAGCACTTCCTGCTGAAAGTGCCCAGCAAATTTAGTTGGCTTAGTATGATGCTCAGTGTGCAGCAGGCTGATCTAAGGCAACAGGGACCCAGATGCTCACACTAGGATGGTTTGCACAGACTGTCAAACCACAGTAACCTGAGAAACTTTTCATGAAAAGAAGAGGTGCCTACCAAACTGGGGTAAACCCAGGGAAGTAAGTTTTGGAGAACCAATTCTATTTAGTTTCTCATAGTCCATCTACATCCCATTTTAGGCTCCCTTCTGCTAGATCTGGCTGTTAGTGCAGATGTGCTGCACAGCTGTTAAAAAGATATCCTGGAGCAAAGGTAACCTTGATTTTTAAACTAAGACAGTGCTCAGGATGGCACACAAATGCTTACATGCAGTCCAGCACAGTGCAGTCACAGCGGATGTAGTCAGAATGCTGTGTAAAACAGTCCTTTCTCCCTAGCCCTCATTTTCCCGAGGCTGCTTTATGGGAACACATGTGGATGTCTATGCCATGGGAAAGGCACTGGTTGGCAGATGTACATGGTTTCCCCTAATCCACAGGTGGTCTAACCTGGAAGGGGAACCTAATGAATTTTCCAGTTCAGAATGGTCAGCAGACCAAATCCTACTAGGAAGCTATCACATATAAACTGTCACTCCTACCATCTTCCTATCTTGCAGAACATCAGTCTCTCTATGTAGAATTTTACAAAGTAAGAGCTGAATTTAAAATATATATAAATATATATATGCTTTTACTCAGTCCTTTCATGTAAATACAGGTTTATNGCTACCAGGGGGTATTTTGCAGTCAAAGCAGTTAACATACTTTCTCTCTCTCTCTTTTTAAGACCATCTTATCTTATCAGACAGATCTCTTCAGGCTGAGGAGAACCCATACTTATCAGTCGCTGTACACTGTATTGACAGCTCAGTGCTGTGAGGGACAAATGAAAGCTTAGGGTAGAGAAAAATCAGTTAACCTCTTCCACTCTCAGTTTAGACTAATCTTTGGTTTGTCTTACTTCAGGAAACACTGTACATCTTTCCTCTGTTTACTTGAACAACAGAGGTGCACAATCACATCGTGGGTTGCTAAATCCGGTGCACAGGTACAGCCACTGTAATAATCCCCAAGGCAGTATGCCAGTTGACTTGTAAATGTGAGCAGCACTCTGCTGACCTCCAGCAACTCCTTCTCCAGGTGACCTCACAGGCAGTGGGCTGTTCTGGGAGCACCTGAGAGTTGCTGGAATCGCCCAGCAAAGGAAAAATCGAGGGCTGCACAGACTTAGAATTTGTAAACCAGCTTTCCCCCAGAGCAAGAGGAAGTGAGGACCAGAAAAGGGAAAGTAATCCCACTTATGGTCTAAATGTAAGCAATGAGGAGGAAGGTGAATGTGAAGAGCATCTTGCAAGCCTGCTCTTGGATCAGAAGGTAAGCTGAAGAGCAGTTTATTTAGACTGGTCCTCCATATGCTACTAGGGAAAACTTTACGGCATGTTGTGATTGGTAACTAAGAGCAGTCAGCCCTATTAACTGAGATATCTAGAAAATACACAAGACAGCTTTCTCACTTACCACAAAAAAAGATATGAATGGCAAGATTCCTCTTGCCCTTTTACTGATGTCACAAGAAGTGAACCAGGTCTAAAAAGTTACAGCTGCTGCTACTGAAAAATCATTCACTGTAATTTCAAAATTTACTGTTTCAAAAACATTCAATTGTAGATTGAGCCTTGTGCTGGTTCTGCTTTCTACATTTTTTTATGTTTATTTTTTCTCTCCCTTTTGTGTCCAAACACTTCATGAGCAGTTTTTTATTAGTGATAACCCTAGACTTTTCCTGCAGAGAAGGTTCACTATTAATTGTCCATTATCTTGGTGTGTCAGCACAAAGGAGAGGGGAAGAAATTCTCATCCAAATGGTTTCACCTCCCTCTCTTGAGAGTGATGCCCTTGTCAGGGCATTAAAGACATGAAAACCTGCCACTTATCAGAATTGTGTTTGAATCGAACTACTGTCCTTGAAAACAGTAGACATCAGATACTATCAAAATAAGCCACACTGGCAGATCCTGTTCCACTGTGACTTAGGCAATCTTTATACAGCTTACATACAGACTTGTAACTGCATATGATCGGTAACATTATAGCCATAGTTTCAAATAAGAAAGGCATGTTCTTTTCCATTTTATAAAACAATAAGCATATTAAAAATNCGGATGTAGTCAGAATGCTGTGTAAAACAGTCCTTTCTCCCTAGCCCTCATTTTCCCGAGGCTGCTTTATGGGAACACATGTGGATGTCTATGCCATGGGAAAGGCACTGGTTGGCAGATGTACATGGTTTCCCCTAATCCACAGGTGGTCTAACCTGGAAGGGGAACCTAATGAATTTTCCAGTTCAGAATGGTCAGCAGACCAAATCCTACTAGGAAGCTATCACATATAAACTGTCACTCCTACCATCTTCCTATCTTGCAGAACATCAGTCTCTCTATGTAGAATTTTACAAAGTAAGAGCTGAATTTAAAATATATATAAATATATATATGCTTTTACTCAGTCCTTTCATGTAAATACAGGTTTATTTGGGTGATTAAATTATAAAAAAGAAGGCAACAGTCCTTGCAAAAGGCAGAATTTTCATCTCTTCTGTAAAATTCCCATTTGCCAAAGCCTGCTGAAGCTCATGATTGATGAAACAGAGGTCTCTCCAAAAATAGAGCAATCTCCACTTTGTTAAAGCCAATATATAAAGCAACCTTTTGTAGCTTCCTCAATGTAGAATGGAAGCCTGGTGTGAAATACAGTAAATTAAGCCTTCTGCTGTCAGAGCTGGAAATAAGAGTAGAGAAGAACAGCAGCTGGATTTGAAATGATTTCCGTCCGTCCCGCCCCCCCCCCNTTTTAAGACCATCTTATCTTATCAGACAGATCTCTTCAGGCTGAGGAGAACCCATACTTATCAGTCGCTGTACACTGTATTGACAGCTCAGTGCTGTGAGGGACAAATGAAAGCTTAGGGTAGAGAAAAATCAGTTAACCTCTTCCACTCTCAGTTTAGACTAATCTTTGGTTTGTCTTACTTCAGGAAACACTGTACATCTTTCCTCTGTTTACTTGAACAACAGAGGTGCACAATCACATCGTGGGTTGCTAAATCCGGTGCACAGGTACAGCCACTGTAATAATCCCCAAGGCAGTATGCCAGTTGACTTGTAAATGTGAGCAGCACTCTGCTGACCTCCAGCAACTCCTTCTCCAGGTGACCTCACAGGCAGTGGGCTGTTCTGGGAGCACCTGAGAGTTGCTGGAATCGCCCAGCAAAGGAAAAATCGAGGGCTGCACAGACTTAGAATTTGTAAACCAGCTTTCCCCCAGAGCAAGAGGAAGTGAGGACCAGAAAAGGGAAAGTAATCCCACTTATGGTCTAAATGTAAGCAATGAGGAGGAAGGTGAATGTGAAGAGCATCTTGCAAGCCTGCTCTTGGATCAGAAGGTAAGCTGAAGAGCAGTTTATTTAGACTGGTCCTCCATATGCTACTAGGGAAAACTTTACGGCATGTTGTGATTGGTAACTAAGAGCAGTCAGCCCTATTAACTGAGATATCTAGAAAATACACAAGACAGCTTTCTCACTTACCACAAAAAAAGATATGAATGGCAAGATTCCTCTTGCCCTTTTACTGATGTCACAAGAAGTGAACCAGGTCTAAAAAGTTACAGCTGCTGCTACTGAAAAATCATTCACTGTAATTTCAAAATTTACTGTTTCAAAAACATTCAATTGTAGATTGAGCCTTGTGCTGGTTCTGCTTTCTACATTTTTTTATGTTTATTTTTTCTCTCCCTTTTGTGTCCAAACACTTCATGAGCAGTTTTTTATTAGTGATAACCCTAGACTTTTCCTGCAGAGAAGGTTCACTATTAATTGTCCATTATCTTGGTGTGTCAGCACAAAGGAGAGGGGAAGAAATTCTCATCCAAATGGTTTCACCTCCCTCTCTTGAGAGTGATGCCCTTGTCAGGGCATTAAAGACATGAAAACCTGCCACTTATCAGAATTGTGTTTGAATCGAACTACTGTCCTTGAAAACAGTAGACATCAGATACCATCAAAATAAGCCACACTGGCAGATCCTGTTCCACTGTGACTTAGGCAATCTTTATACAGCTTACATACAGACTTGTAACTGCATATGATCGGTAACATTATAGCCATAGTTTCAAATAAGAAAGGCATGTTCTTTTCCATTTTATAAAACAATAAGCATATTAAAATAGTAACTGCCAAAATGAAGAAAAGTTGGCTAGCATCTATGTTAAGTCTCTAGATACCATATTAAAATGTGGGATAGTAGTATGTACAGATTTTTTGAAACGAGATGGGAGTAGAAGGAAGAAGATACATACGAAATTTTTTATGAAACAGTTTGGAAGACTTCAACAGTTTAAATAAGCCTAAGGACACACTTAAATGTAGACGCATTTCTGAACCAAATAATAACATTAATTACTTCACACCACCAAGTATTAACAAAACATAATTCAAACCTATCAAAATTGAATTTGCTTGCTAGAATGGAATGATTATTTCAAAGAGGTCTTTAGTTAGTCAATTAACCTGATCAGAAATGAAAAAAACCCACCACCACCAAAAAACAAAACAAACCAAAAAAAACAAAACAAAAATCCAACAAAAAATACCCCCCCAAAACTTAAGTTATATCAACAGCAGCAGAGCTCTGTCTGTCTTTTTTGAACAATCAATGACTGTTGTTGCTTTTCACAACTTGAAGTCACCAGGAGGAAGGGGGAAAAAATAAGTTATGCTTTGCTTTTAACAAGTAAACAAGTGTACAAATTAATTCAGAGAGCTGTAATTTTGAAAATTTTCTATGTTTAATGTGCACTGCAGTTAAACTACTTTTTCTGTACAAATTAATTTACTGCATCAGTGATCGATGTTTATGTTTAGGCAATTTTATTTCTCAGTATGGTAAAATTAGACCTAATAGTTGCAACCTGTTATGTCCAATCTGTCACTGAAATTCAAATTGCCTTTTTCCTATTATTCAAGGAGCAATTTGGAGGAATTAAAGCCATCTAAAACCAGAAGACAAACAATTCTCTATAAGGACTCAACAGCCTGTGTCATCAACCTGCTCTAGAAAGTGGTGGTCCTTCCTGGGCAGAACCACTGCTACCATTTCCTCCGGTTTCGAATATTCACATCCAGAAATGCCACAGAAGGCACAAATGTCTGAAGACAGCAGAGCATTACGCCACTCCTTGAAAGGAATGTAAGGACAGTATAGATTTTGCAGTAGTAGAAATAGCATTAACAGCTAACAGAAAAACCTTTCTCTCTATTTTATAACTGTTGATTTTCAGATATTTTCAATTAGCCATCCATGTATCCGCAGAAAACAGATTTTGATCTTCAACTGGGACAAGTTAGTTATTGCCATCTTGTTCTTGTCAGTGAAGCACTCAGCTCCCACCAACAACTATTATTTATTACTTCCAGTACTGAAATATACGTGTCAAACTTTGTTTACTACCCTTTGCCTTATTTTTCCTTACTTCAAGTGAAATGGATGTACTGTATACTCCAGATTATTCCCATGAATCCCCTGAGGCTTCATGAAGCCTGAAAGACACTCACACATCTTCCAGTGTATCTTACATGTTTTGATCACATTGAAATTTCTGAATGGGATGTTGTATACTGTTTCTGTACTCATTTACATGTTCTATTCTGAAGAGCCGAATAACAATCCTCCCCACAATTAAGAAACAAATATTCCCCTTTCCTCTCTCAAACATCCACCTTTAGTTTTATTTTTCTGTCTTTGTGTTTTGAAAGGAGACTCTCATTTTTCTAACATACACAGAATGAATACTTTGCTTTCCAAACACCAGCTTGTATCCAAGTTCTTGGTCTTGTCAGTGATGGATGAAATAGAAACAGTGAGATGAGAGATAATGTTGATTTTGAGGAGATTTTGCATCTTTTGAAGGCATTTTGTTTTACACTCTGTCTTTCATCACTTTTAAAAGTCCAAGTAGGCTCATTTCTTAGCAAGATTGTTCAGTTCACCAAGATGATTAATAATTCTGCTACCAGGCTGTACTGATTAATGTGGATTAGGCAAGTGATTAATAATTGTAACGCTTTGCAGGACCAAGCTGCTCTAAACAACTTGGGCTTTGATAGTATTTTACAAGTGTAACTTCCTTAGATGGATATGTAACATCCTGGATTCCCAAAGCTCAGCAAAGTGCCATGGCCTTACCCTTGGGTTCACTCCCCTGTTTTAGTGCCCATAAACCATTTTCAGATGACAATATTTGAACTAAGACCCTTGTTTTTTTGTACAGCACTTGGCTGCTATTTCCTCTTCTTCCTAGCTGTTTGATTCATTCCCTTGGTTGATGTTATCAGACTTATCTCAAAGTGAGGTAAAACATGTCTTTTTGCTGACTTCTATACAGTTTCTAAAACAAAGACCTGAACTTCTGCTGATCCCTTGGCAGCCCTTGACATAACACAAATAACAACACCATGTGCACAGGCTCGGGTACGTACTGTAACAGTTAAATCATTTGTCCAAGATGGAAAATAGACAATTTAACTCTAGTGCTTAAATTTAAAGCACAGACCATTGTATTCCACGATTACATTTGCATCCTTCCTTCTGAAGTGGCCAATGAACCAAATCACTATTTATCATCTATTGTACAAGATTTCCTGACTCTGCTTATGTTTAGACTCCTGTTTTGCTGATACTGGACTTCACAGTATCGTCAGTCTCCAGAGGAGCATATAAAAGCACAATCTATTCCTAAGACTGAATAGCAGGCTCTGTGTTAGGTAATGCATTGGCCAGTAGGCTGCACTTTCTTGCTAATTACAGTGGAAGTTTTCTCTTAAAGAAAACATGGCATAGCAAATGGCATGGAATCAGCTTGCTTTCTAATTGGAGCTTTCTTTTTAATTTTCTCAGTACTAAGTTTCCCCATAAACACATTCTTCTATATTTGGATACTGGATTTAACCCTCATACAAAATGAGACTTGACACAATGATATATTTATTTGATCTTTTCTAAAGTACCAATTGGAAGCCAAGTAGCACAAAGAGCCAAATGCAAAACAGTAAAAGCAGAAAGCTAAATCTAATAGCATGTTACAATATGCTATACACACAGAATTCAAAAGGGACCTGCCAGCCCCAAAAGATTCAATTCCTGACTAGTTAGAGGAAAGAGAAAAACAAAAGGGTAGCAGATGCAAAAACAAAGGTAGGGAGCCCATAAAACAGTCATGGATAGGCCAACTGAAATAAACAGGGCTTGCAGCTTGCCTTAAAGGCAGCCAGCAAGGGGCTCTGGCAGGGAGTTCCACAACGGAGGACAAGAAAGCCTTGCCTTCGGCCTGCGCCTGACTCAGCCTAGGGAGAGAAAGCTGACTGTGTCCAACTGTGAGCAACTGCCAGACAGGGACATGGAGTGCAAGGCTGCTGCCCGAGAACCAGGGAATTAAAATTTGAACAGCTACATGGACAGAGCTGTACTTTTTAATATATCAGCTTTCCACCCCAAAGAGGCTACGGATCAATTTCAAGAGAAACAATTAGGAGCACATTACAGTAGTCTAGCCCAAATGACTGCAGAATGGTTTTTGTCCAAGCTAAATAAGCAAACTGTTCAAATAAGTTGGAAATTCATTCCTAGACTGTAGAACTAAGGCCCTTCTTTCTGGGGAAGGAACAATGTTGGTCAATAATACTCCCAACATGTATCCTGTACTTGCCTGAAAATGTCTTTCCACATCCCAGAACACCAGAACACTTCCTGCTTCTTTATTTCATGCCCATTAAGAAGGCAGCCTCAAGGCATATAGTCTAAATGTTTCCCCCCATTTTCCGCAGCCTTGTAGATATGCTACCACAAGTTTCACTCCTCTAAAACATATCTACTGGAGACATATATAGTGGAGCAAATATATTGCAGATCTTCTGTAAGCAAGCACAGCTCATAGCAGACCAAATGAAAATATCACATATTGCGATATCTCCAGACAGTCAACGGAACTGCAACCTCTAACTCCCCCGATATCTTGCATCCCACATAAAGATAGAGGAGGAGGGGGGGGGGGAAAGGAGATGTAATGGAAGGCTGCCTTGTTGGAAAAAAGCAAACACTCATCTTGGAATAAGGTATTACCCATTTGGCCCAACCATTTAATTGCTCTTGGCCAGATGCCAGGTTTTGGTCCGCTTCTTGGGTACCTGACAGGGTCTGTAGTCAGGGGACAGGAGCTCTCACCCGCAGCATGGACACAGTGGCAGCTTGAGGAGTAAAGAGCTGGGGAGTGAAGGGTACACTTGGAGCATCCTGACCATCCGGAGGAGCTGGTAACAGCTGTTCCTGCCGAGCTACAGTCCCAACACAGGGTCACTTCAAAAAATTGGTAATCCAGGCAGAATCATGCTGTGGACTGGATCTGACTTGCAGGACATTTTTGGACTACTCTGTATCAACTCCAAAGCAAAAGCTCTTCTCTGGCTTTTACTGAGGCAGAAAGAAAGCCTGGTTTGTGGCTTTTTATCTCATGGGCATAAGCCCAATCAAAACAATCTGAAATGCAATCAAGACAATTAGTTATTTTATTCCTTCTGATCCTAACATGACTGCAAAGGAGATCGATAACCTTCCGGTCTGATCTTCATCTTCCTGGCAAAAAGGAATATGAACAACATCAGAGCAGACAATTGCCGACTTTATACCAGTGTGCAGGCAGCCTATACTGACCAGGCAGCCTGTAACAGGAAACATTTCCAGGAATTTTACATGTGTTTTTATTACTGCAGGATCTGTTTTCTTGGTTTAATTCAGTCGTGAGCTAGGATTTTAGAATGCAGTGGTACAACATTCTGTCTGCTGCTTACAGAGTGGGAGGCTGAAGAAAGGCTGCATTCTCCCTGAATTTTCTACATAACTACTTGGCTTTTGTTCTTTGGCTCTAATATCTTCTACTTTAGCCCAGGCTTACCATTCCCACATTGGACCACTTTACTTTCATGGAAAACTTCCAGATCTCTGTTGCTATTTGATACAAATTACTGCTTCTGAAATATTCTAATTTGCTGACTTCCTTCACAAACGAAAAACTGCATTCCTCTGAAGAGGCAGTTTGTTCCACCTCAGATTCCCTTATGTGCGGGAAAGAGAATAAACGGCCCTGACTTAGCTTTATCATGAGATCCTACTCCTATTATGTAAAGAATTTAACCCTAAGTAATCATTTTCAGAAACTCAACTCCATTCATTCCTTTCCCCGTGCATTTAATTGCAAAAAAGCTAATATGCTAATATTGCTGTGTGTAGCAGGCATAATGCACTGGTGATGTATGGAACACACTGAGGAAACTTCTGGCAAGACATTTTTATCAATGAAATATTAGCAAATGCACCCAACAGATACAAAGGGGGACTAGCAGCAAAAGATTTGGCCTATCTTTTGATCACTAGGCTGTTTCACTTGACTTATGCCAACAAAATACTGTATTATACTGAAATCCACAGTCTCTGAAGAAAATCCTGGCCCTGTTGAAGCCAATGGAATTTTTGCTATTAACTTTTAATGGGACTAGCATTTTAGCTTTGGTCTGGATCTGGTTAGAAATAGGGTTTAAGAAAATCGAACTTATTGCCTGGGAGTCTAGTGGTAATATTCAAAATGAATGAGATGTATTACTTGAGTTCATAAGGAAAATACAAAGTGAAAATTATGGTAACTTTTCAAGGTTTATTAACTCAAGACCCATAGCCTCGAGGGGCTATCTCCATCTGCCCTATTTATATCCTACCATGACAGTTCTTGCTCCTCATTAAGTTATATTAAAAGAAGTCTTTGTATTGTAGTATTTTTTTAACTTCCCACAGAGAAGTATTTTCAGCAAAAGCACACTGTGATTTTATTTTAAAATAATTTACTATAAAACATTTTTTAAGCAAGTATGAATACTTACTTACACCAACTTGGATATACAAAATGCATTCTGAAGTGAATATTTGGAAAGTTAACAGATATGTGAAAAATAATGTGTATGTGTAATTTTATATATGCCTAAAAATACGTAAAGGCACATCCAAAAAGAAAGCTTTCCCTTCTTCCACAAAGACACCGAGATGTAAATTGCATCTTTAACTAATTCCTGACAAAACCCCTGTATTTCTGAAGCCACTCTTCCAGAAAAGCTTGCAAGACTAACCAAGCCACAGCTTGCACTCCAAAAGTGAGACCTCCTCCCCGGGACCACATTGCTTCTGGCTCTGTCCCTGTTAGCTGGGTGCTTGGCTGGAGCTATCTCAGGGTACAACTGCAACATGACTGCATTGAAGGAGGGGGTCTCTCAGCTGGCACAGCAGTATGATAAAGGAAATATAGATCTGAAAAGAGTATTTTTGATGACACTGCTGACCAAACTTCACCTCTCCCATGGTTCAGCTGAAATGAGATGCACAGTGGTTCACTACATAGTAGGATGTCAAGCCTTAGCATGTTCAAGTGTAAGTAGAGAAACTTCTTAAACTGCACTTAAGGGCCTTGTCACAGGCACTAGAAATACTTGCACATGGTCGGTAAAGAGCTGCTCGATCATATGGCTTGGCTCCCCACTTCCAGATGTAGCTGCCTTCAAGGCTAACCAGCATGCATTGTTTTGCTAATCCTACATTTCCTTATTAAGAGTTGCCACAAATATTTATGGAGTCATGAAAGGCAGATAGATGGCTTGCAAAAGGATCAGAATGATTCCTGTGTGCTTTCTACTTTATGAACTTAGTGAAGTCTTGCTTTATAGCTGACTCTGGAAAACTTTCAGATGTGTCTCTCTAGTTCCTCTCATCTTTTCGCCATCATCCTACACTTCAACAAAGCTTGCAGTGCCAAGAGGATCAAATTGCTTTGGTCAAGTTTTCAACACTAAATATTGAAAATTTCCTATACTCCAAATCATTTTGGCAAGAACTAACTTGTCCTTTTCTACTGAAAGAAGTGCTGATCTACAATCTGAGTCATATTGTCAACACTTTTTTAAGAGTGAGGTGTTCAATTTTTCAGAATTTGCCCTTTTATGGATTGTTAACAATACATGTGACTTCCTGAAATTAATACACTAATGCTTTGTTTGTTGGCCCTCCCAATCAATTTCTAACCAGGAACCAATTTGTCTGAAACTCTGCTGACAACAGTTCTATTTTCTCCACCAAATGACATACTTGCATAGTTAAGTGCTCCATTATAAAAAAAGGGAAAAGAAAAAACCCAGACCCCCTCAAAATCTTACTGGCTTTCACTGAGGCTCTCAGTTATCACATTCATTGGATGTGTTAGGCAGCAGTTTCTTTTTTAAAGTTTTACACAGGTTTTTTTCCAATTTACCTGTTGGATGTTTTAAACCATTTTTAAAGACACAAGATTGTTCTGATGAAAGATGTGTCTCTGACAGGCTTACCACTTTCCTACTGAAGATTTTGCTCTCATGTTTTAGAGAGATGTAAGGTAACATCAAGAATTAGTCTACATCAGTCTTGTATCAGTGTAAATTCATCGACTTCAAATGTGTTCCTTTTGTCAGATGTCAGTGTGAAACCTGTGAGATCAGATTAGGCATACAAAGGTGATTTTCCATTTTATAGAGCTGTCTGCAAAGCTACTAGTTCTTAAAGATGTGTGGTTGAGCCCTTCAGATTGAAACATTTTATCAAAATGTATATTTTTAACCACTATAGTAATTATAATTGTCAACATCAGTGGCAATGAGTAGGAGTAAACGACTTTGTATACGTTTGGCTCTTCTCTTCCTATTTCCATTTACAACTGCCAAACTGCCCGCTCTGTTTCTTATGTAAAATTGCAGATGTCGTCTTATTAATCAAGAGTCTAATACACTCCAGATGAATAAACAACTTCAGCACTGCAGCATGTACCTCACTTTTTAAACCCAGGATTTATTGGAGCGGCCTGTTCCAAGATCTCTTAACTTAAAAAAGATGGTTTATTGTTCCTCGCTTCTACAGCAGGGGCCTAATAAATGCATTGAAACTATGTCTTTGTCCCTTTGCAACCTAGTATTCAAAGAGATTTCCAACCCCACAGTGTAACATTATCCAAATCCTTTGAAACCCTAAGTAGTTGCTCAAACTCAATCATCCAAATACAGAAGACTTCATTGGGAATGGAGAGCCAGGCGATCCCTCAGTCAGAGATGCCTGGGCTGCAGTGGTGGGCAGCCCCCAGTTGCCTGCATAATGCTACAGCACATTCAGTGATGTTCACTGCATCCCCATATGCCATCTTACAGCACAGGGACTGAGCTTCTTTTCTGCAATGCCCATTAGTAAGGAGAATATATAGCTCCCAATATTTCCCACTCATTACAAAAGAAAAAAAAAAACCAGTTCAGGGAAACTCATGTCCTTGTGTATCAATTCACTGATATTATGTGTTTCCAGTATTTCGCTGCAGATTTAGCCAGATTTAACCCAGCTAATCAAAACTGGTTTAAATATTTCTATTTAAAATTAAAATCTTCCACAGCCTAAACTGTTCTGTGTACTTTAATTTACATTCACTAAATTGGAGAAAAACAGATCCTTTCTTTGTAATCATGTAGAAACAGGAAAAGGAAATAATAATTAGAGTTTTAAAGCATATATTAACTCATGGATTGCTAATTTTTTTAATTATTGTTTCAAAATACTGGCACCCTCCTTAGAACTTCCAAATTACTAATATGCTTGCTAATATTGGACTGCTAAGAGTGGTTCTATTAATAAGATATATGTATATAGAAAGCTGGAAAAAGTAAAGGTTATAATATTAGCATACCTTACTCATTTTTAATTAAAGAATTAAAAAGCCCAGTCTTTGGGGGGTTTGGGAAAATAGTGTAGCCAAATGAGACCAATTAACTTCATTAGCTTCTGCAAATACCTACTTTTCCAGCACATTTCTACTTTTCCATCTGCTTCACAACTACACATGTCTACAAATTAACATTTTATTTATGATTTAAGGTTCCAGTTCATAAAAAATAGGCATTCCTTGCACACAGGTTCCTGTATTTATTGAAAAATTTATTGAAAAATCATTTAAATATCTTTCATTCTTCACTCTATTTTTAACTCTGAATGAAAAAAAGCATACAGCTTGCAATTGCAAACAAAAAAAGCCACAACCCAAACCAGAGCTGAATATTGAAAGTGGAAAACATTGATACAATAGGAACTGCACAAAAATCGCTTTTCAAGTGAGAGTTGCAAAAATTCAGAATAAACAGTATGATAAAAGTGCTATTAAGACACCCTATTGCTACCTCTGAGTTGCACAAACATCTTCCTGAGCCTTTTATTATAGATTAGGAGTCAGGTAAGTCTTATCACACACAGCATCAATTTCACTCATTGTGTTCTCAATCATTCAGCATCCTGTGCACCAGGGACCACCAAATCTCCAGCACCTTTCACTTAGGAAGAATTTTGCAACGGTTAAAATGTTAATACAAAAAGTAAATTGATTATTCCAGTCATTTAGCAGTAAAGAAAATACATTTACAACTTTCATATCAACCAAAACCACTAATTTATCTCAAACTCACCATCATTATGTATTTCATTTATAATTATACAGCAGCTTCAAGTGTGAGCAGTTTTAATGGACAAGGAAACTTTCTCTAATGAGTTATACTATTAAAATAATTTTAGAAAAAATGTTATTTTTATGAGTTGGATGAAGGGAGCTATTAGGATTGTTTTACACATTCGGAGAGGAATGGACACACTGTCTTTCTGATTTTGCTTCTCATGTAAGAAAGTCAACAATAATTATTCAGAAAGGCAGCTCACCATATAAAGAACCAAAAGAGAAAAAAGAAATTCTAAAGAGGCATTTTAAATTTGAAGGACAAATTACTGATGTAACTCATGAACTGGTCATCTAGTTTTCTTGTTCTGACTACAAAATAATTTTATACATAGTTACTAAACTATGATCCTCTAGGTGAGGTACAGACAGGGAAATCACTTTCCTCTCTTCACTATAATATTGGGAGAAGGGAATAAAATGAAGGTCCCCAAAACAGCTTCATTTGTAGGGTGAATTTAATGCCACTGGCAATATCTGTAAAATAATTCCATGCCAAATCTCAGCAGGTTGACTCAGCTCCCACTATAGTCAATGGAGACAGCTGGAGGCTCTTCACTGGGTCCTATGTCTCTACTCTTTAAGCACGGGTCTAGTTCCAAAGTTAGGGGAGCTCAACCACACCTGAAATGGCATTCTTTCTATTTTTATCTCTCAAATCCTTCACTCTCTCCAGGACATCTACTTCTTCAGTTACAGACTTCCAAAAGCAGGCACCCTGGTCACTCTACCTCTCAACTGAAGCAGAGACACATGACTGTGCAGCTGGAATAGGAATCACTGGCTTGCCAATACAGAAGCCAGAATACGCAGCAGTACTTGTGGGGAAGGGCTTTTCAGTTTCTCTCAGACACGGAATTTACTGGTCTTCTTTACCATTACTTGCATCTGACTGAGCAAGTCACTCTACATATCTGCTCAGAATACACAGTTTTGCTCTCTGCACGTTGTTCTGTAACACATCAAGTTCAAGGCAATAGCACAGAAGGCTACTTCACCACCACGAAGCTCACCGGAGGTGTTCTCCCTACACAAATGAATAAATGCATTTACTTCCTTATACTGCTACTTTTCACATTCACATCATCATAACTGCACTACATTTACGTCTGTCATCTCAAAAAGCAAACTGCAGAATCCAATGCAAACCCACGCCTTCTACTAATTGCTGCTCACCAAGCTTTGAATTAAGCAGAAGATTGCAACCTTCCTGTTCAGCAAGGATATACAAGGAGTGCCTAAATGTTTTTGTGTACCTCTTATTAAATTTTTATCCCTTCTAATGTTCAGAACCTGAATGTCATGGGTGTTGGCCTCACACTTTTGAGGAGCATGTTTCCTCCTTCCCAGCAACAGAAGAGACAAAGCAAAACCACTGAAGGACAGGCTAAATCAAAACCCATTCCTCTACATTTATGATGCTGAAAACCCTTGCATTTAACTATCTCAAATGTAATTTTGTGACTCTGGCAGGAGGACTAGCCATCAGAACTTGTATTCAGCATAATCACCAGGACATCTGAGCAAACTGAGAGAATAAACTACAGGAAGTGGAGCTGCCTGGAAGAGACAATTTAGGCATTGCAGAATATCTAGAAAAAAAATATTACACTTACACCTTGTGACCAAGCACAGAAACTCTGTTATTGTCCCGTAAATGATTTTATAAATTTTGTTAAACAAAGGAACAAATGCATACCATCCACCTATTGCTACGTATGAGGTACACAGACGGGCACCTCTGTTAACATCCTCCTACTCAAAACCACTACATAAATACATTCAGTCATGCACTGGCCAGCTAGTTGGCTTACTTCTTAACTTTTAAACTTTGCATCAGGTTATTAAAATTCAAGATGGAAATATTGCAAGCCATAAATATTTATACAGGCTATCTGAAGATATAAAATTGATTTTAAGTAATGGTGTTGATAATAAAGCAGCATGAAATCTGTGTTTACGATGTTCTGTATACAGGCCAATGCATCTGTTCCTTGTCTGATTTGTGTAGATGCTACAGACTAAGAAAAGATGAATACAGAAAAGAGATGAAGACTAGGGAGGTGGAGTGGGTGATAAGAGGAATTCTAGAAGTTACTGGAAAGTAGATGTAAGCATCCTGGTAACTATCTTTTTTTTCCCACACAGATTTCACAGCCCGGATTTAGATGAATTCCTATTTAACTTTTTGCCCATCAGGAAGAAGATAGTGGCATGATAGAACTCTCAAACCAGACCTCTCTCAAATGGATCCATTCCATCTACGCTTTAGTGCCAATCCTCTCCTCATGCCTCTGTATTTCCTATTTCTACCTCAAAGCAAATTCATGCTGCTTTTTTGCAAATTGGTCTGTTGAATGGAAAGGAATTAAGAGAATTAAGAGCTACAATATTAAAAGGTAAAATATACAATGTAAACATTCATTTGCCCCTAGAATATTTGGGAGAGGATATAAAGCATATGCAAATCAACGCATATTAACAAGCACCTTCATTTACCCATAGCTGTTCACGGAAGCCCCTTCGATCCATGCACTCTTGATACCCATCTTTCTTCTCACGCCCTCCTAAATGATGAAGTGAATACTATATAATAAAATCCACATGGGAGCCCAGAATACATGCTTTTCTCCTCTACTCCCCCAATTTTAAGTTGTATACACTTTTCAATCCATTTTCCCCTAGCTTTTCAGTTCTGTGATTACAAACCTTCATCTTACAACTCTGTCAAATTCTTCCTGCTAACTCCCATCCCCCACTCTCCCTTTTTTCAAGTACCCCCAAAGGTATATAATGGAATGGTAGCAACACATTAAAAAGTGGCTAAAAGAACTGTATTAGCACAATGAAAATTCCACATAAATGCTATGCAAATTTGTTATGAATCAAACCTGCAGTGCAAATTTACTACATTGCCGAATGATTATAAAATAGCGATTTGTCTTGTATACATTTTTAATGCATTCCAAACCACTTATATTAGATTGTCTGTTTCTCTTAGTCAGATCATTCAAATTTTTAAGTGCAAAGTAAATATAAAGTGCTACATTTTGAGTAATATGCAGTCATACCACATACTTTTCTTGCTTTCTACCTTCACTGTGGTCCAGGAACACATAATAGCTGTTTTTTCCCTAGTTATCTAATCATTATACTAAATGTGAACCTGTTTGCTATTACTTTACATTTTACAATTATCATTGCAAGAGCTACTTCCAGTGTTCTAGGAACAATTGTGAATCTTAGCAGCTAATGGCATACAGCTTTTTAAATTTAATGTTTTGTATGTGCACACAAAAAGGAAAAAGTGAAAATGGGCTTTGATATTTTTGCTTGCTTGTATATAAAATTACATGCATCTGGAACACAAACATAAATGTATTAATTATATACCTACTACTTAAATTCTACGTTCTGCTCAGCTCCTGCACTTGGTGCTTTTAAAGTGAGCAAGGTTAGTTCCATCGCAATTATTCTGCTTTTCCCACCCTAAAAATAATACACCTGTGCATTCTACTTTTTATTGCTCGCTCAATATTTCCTTTCTCAAATGAGATGATATGAAGGAATTATGAGGTGCACTTCCTTACAACTCATGGTGGCCCTGATATGTGCCAAACTGGTCAAAACTGAGAAATAAGCTCTATTCTTTCTTCCTTAAAATAGACTGAAGTTCCTTTTATCATATTAAAAAATTTAGTTGCATAAGCTCTTATGAAATAAGCTTCTCAAAATACATATAACTACTGAACCCCACTGTTTCTCACCTTTTAAACACAAAACACTACAGTGGTATTTTCATATGGTGATAAACGCTATCACCTACAGGGCTATTACAATATATAATCTTGGATAACGCTGTCAGAGAACACACATATTTTATAGCAGAAGAGGAAGGGGAATGAGAGAGAAAGTATCATGGTTAAATGACGCAGGTTTTGACTTGTTTGGCCATATGTCCATCCCAAGTAGAGGCAAAATGCAGGAGTATAAATTGTACAGTAAATCGTAAAACAAAGAAAAGATTTGTAGGAAAATCATTGGGATCCATGAACTATCACATTGTCACAGGACTAATTAAAGAGAGTAACACGGTAAGACACTAGCAGGTTTGTTCCCTTCAGTATTCATCACAAAGTGGATTGGATATCTAATTGAAGAAATCAACAACATTGAGAAGTGGTGTAGCAAGCAGGTGAAGTCAAGAAAAGCTGAAAGAATCTAATTCATGTAAGCTGAAAAGGGAAGACCACAAGTGGGGATGGGGCAGTACAAATACATACACGGTTGCATCAGACAAAATAATGAATTTTCTGAGTAAAGAAAAATTAAACAATCCTTTTTATATATTTTTTTTCAATACAGGAGTCTCATGTCAGATATGGTCTAAATTCAAGAGTAATTAAACACAGGGGCTTCCTTCCTTAGCATGTTATTGGACCCCATCCCTGGAAGTTCCCAAAAGTAAGTAAAAAAAACCACCAAGCAGGGACTGTCTACATAGTCATGATCCAGCCTCATGGCAGGACCTAGGCTAGATGATTTCTTCTGGATCTTCCAGCTCTATTGTTCTTTGATTTCAGTCCTGACCTATTTCTTCCAGCTAATCTACCTGTGAAACTGTCAGACAAACAGACATCAAAAATGATGTTTTAGTAGAGGGAAAAAATTAAGCACACACAAAAAAAAACCAAAACAGAAAAAGAAAAGAAATATGCATTGTTCACATGGCATATAACTAGGAGTTCTGAAGGAACTTGGGTATAGAGCAGTTAAGCTACCTTGAGAATAGACACAGTTTCAACAATAAAAACATACCACCTCATCCATAAGCCTGGGAAATGCAAACTTGTGAGCCTTATTTTCTATGAGGAAAGGTGTTTGAACTGAGAAATGCAAGCAGTCATAGGGTGGTAGGTCACTGAGGAAAAGGAGATAAAGGTCACTTTGAAAATGCCTGTTTGATATGCTCTTGTCCCTTAAGTCCCGAAGACAGCACAACTCATTTAACAGAGACACGAACATATGCGATTGCATAATGAATATTATTTTTTAGCTTGGAAAAGTCTCAAACAGGTGACTAAGAGAAGAAAAAGTATCTCCCCTTAGTAACCTCCTGAGCCATCCAGTCAACCATGAAAGAGCTCTTCTAGCAGTTTTAAGAGCAGCAAACTGTTAGGTTTTATTAATTTCAGTGTGCTGGCTAGGTTTTGGGGTTTTTTTAAATGGCACTGGAGAGGTAAAACTGACAGTAGCTCTCAGCAAGATCGAGAAAAAATACTACTTTGGGTGTGCAGAAAAGGAAATTCAGCTGACCTCACCTCCCTGAACGTCACCTTCAGCACACATAAAATATAAAAGGGAGTAGACCCATCTACAGTGCTCTGTAGAGCACTGCAATAATAATGCGGATGTTTCAAACCTTTATAATACTTTAAACTTTCAATAAAAATACTATTGGAAGACTGAAAATGTAGTAATGTTGCCTCTATCAGGTTATGCAGTGCCATGTGACAGAGAACTGCTTGGTCCAGAGCCTGCCCTCACTCCTTTGACAACCCAAGCTGAGAAGATTTCACATGAGAAACCTGGTTGGTTGTTTCAGTCCTCAGACATGAGACCAAAGAGGACGTTCTTTAGGATGCTCTTTGGCAAACACTTCCCAACATTGTTTGCACTTGTGCTCAGCTAGCAGCTTGCAAAGTGTGAGGAGGCGGTAGCTGCGGCACAAAGACACTGCTTCCTACATCATACATCTACCAACTTGACTACAAAGCTCAGTCTGGACTTCTGAGAACAATCTTACCGCCTTCATCAGCCTCATGTGACTCCTGAGGTTAACCCTGCTCTGTGAACATGCTGTGTTGCCCAACACACTTTACTATCTCCTAGATTACATAGCAGAGACAGAAACTCCCAGAATGTTCTTCCATACTCAGTGATCTCCAAGAATTTACATTATGAACCTCATATTAAGGTGCTTATAATTCAGGTGCTTAATCTCCAAGGAACTAAATCTTGATTTAGTCACTTTTTAACATGTCAGAAGTATAGCTCTTTCTTCCCTTGCTGTTCTTATTGCATAAATATACTTCAGTACTAAGCACGAGATGAAAACTCCAATGCAAACCTATGTTTGGGAATGTAGAAGCAATAATAAAACTAAGCTTCTATGTATCATACCTAGCTTAGTAACACTTTGTGTGTTTTTTCATCAGCATATACCAAGAGCTCTTTAACAAGGAGGACAGCATCATTAACCCCATTTTACAAATGAGGAAGCTGAGGCACAGAGCTGTGATTTACCCAAGTAGTAAACTGCCAAATGCCACATTTCATCACTTTTGCCACAAGAGGCCTCATCACAGACACCTCTGCTCTTGCATGTGTCGTTTGAGAGCCAGCTAAAGGCAGCCCTCAGAATAAACCCAGAGTCCCTGAGCCACAGCCGTGTCTCACTTCTCTATTGTATGGTGCATGGGAATACAGGCCATGCCTGGACACATGAATGCTTCCAGAAGATGGGCTAGTCAAGGACCTTGCCATAAGTACATGCTGACAGTGCTGCTACAGTACTCACTGCTGGAGGACAGAGATGTCTCTCAGTCCATCCCTGGCCCAAGATGGTACAGCCACAGTGAGCAGTGCTGGTACCTACATTTCCAGCAGCAGTATATCTCTGTTGGTAGGACCTGCTCAAAGCTAATAAAAATCTTGCCTGTCATTAGCTTGGCCCTGTGCCACCCTGACACGACTAGATTGCTCTGGGTTCTAGGGGCAGCCAGGGCTGCCACTACATGCTGCTCCTCATACAAGCGAGGCCTGCCCTGGGGGAGCCCCAGAAAGACATCTGAGCAAAGCTCATAAAAAGCTGCATTGAGTTTCATAATCGGTGCACACATCTGAAATACACACTGTCTGGTCCAACTCCCCATTTGCAGCTGAGGACGTCAGCCTTACCAACAGACCTTAGAAAGGTTCAGCCTGCTCCAGTAAGCATGTAGGAAAAGAATGGAAAGAAAAAAATAGCATGTACATCACACAGAACAGCATACAATTTGCTTTTAATCAAGGACGTGTTCAGTCAGGTTCAGCTGAAAGACACAATCCTAGGCCTGAAAAGCCCATGAACACCTGAAGACATGTTTGGAAGCCACAGGAAGTCCAGCAGACTCATCAGATACTGACTGAGACCATCCTAAGGGTCAGGGAGCAATAGCATACCATTTCAGTATCTCACGTGGTTATACCTTTTGTTAGCCAAGTTGGAAGAGTAGCATTATTCTCTCTCCTTCCTCCTGCACAAAAAAATTGAACACTTGAGAAATGAAAAGCAACTGATGACCAATTATTATCTGAAGTATTTTATTAACACTGCTTTGTGACCGCTTTCCTGATCACTGAAGCTGCAAGACCATCCCTAGCCTGATACTTAAAACATACACAGTCTGCTAGAAAAATCTATTCATCCATCCAGACAAGCTCCAGAAGGTCCTTGCAGAGACGAAATAAGCACTGAGGTTAAGACAGACACTATCAGTACTCAAACCTTCGGTTCACATTTGTTACAACAGCCATTAGGATTTAAAAGAAGCTTTGTCCAACTCCCTCTTGCATAAATATGAGTTTGTGACCAGTGTATCCATAAACATCAAGCCATTTGGCATAGCCGTATCCCTTCCATGCTGCTACTGAGAAAGCAATCACAGACAGCTCTTCTGTTTATGGTCTCAACAGGAAATTGTGGTTTCACTACATTTGGGCTTTCTTTTACTCTTTTGGACAGTAAGATTTGTGTTTGATTTCATATATAAGGCAAAATGCTTCCAAGTACAATTCTGACAAGTTACCAAGTAAAGGATATAGCAAATTTCTCAGTTAGAAAGGTCACTATCAGATTTAACTACATGAAAACTTCACTTGGTTGACAGGGGAAAATAAATCTATTCTAATATTTGATTAGCAGGACAGGACTCATAAGCATAACAACCATTCTGGTGTCTCTGGTAATTGAAGTGAGCAAGCTGAGTTAAGCTTAGTAAATTAATTTCATATGTGATTAAGTAGCTAAATCAGTCTCTCAGTATAGGTACCAAACAGGAAAGGTTAAAAAAAAAAAAATCTCCCTAACCCTTATCACTGTAATTTCTGATAATGCAAATCTGAAAAAAGAGATCTGCATTGAAATAAAAATAATTGGTGGTAACAACCAAAGATACAGTAAGATATGAAGACAGTGATGTATTTAACTAGCACTCACAAATACCTCTCACTATAACATCTTTTTTTCCAGCCTTTATGTTACTTTGCCAGATTTGAACTATTTGGGCTGAAATTTTTCATACGAGGTATCTGTATCAGGGTATGTAGGGTTTTTTTGAAAGTTCACTTGAAGTCAGCTCAAGTGTCTCTAAGAAGTCTGGAAAAACATACCATCTTTTTCAGGGAAAAAAAAAAGAATAAAGGTCTGAAGACATTTAACAGACAAATTGCGGAAATTGCATCCTCACAGAAAGGGCTTAAAATTTGGCAGTACAGTCAGTCTGATATCAGCCACATGCCTTTTACTGTTCTTAAGAAAAACAGTGCTGGTTTGACTAAGTTAATACACTTACACACAAAACCCCCACTGCACACTCAATACAGATTTGTTAGCATTTGGTAGCTAGACTGTTATGGATTTCTCTGTAAACATGTCACAAATCTGGACAAGATTTTCCCTACCACTCGTGCTTTCAAGGATGGTGGTGATGCTAGACAGATAAACGAACCGGGGCAAAAAAATCTCCTATTTGTCTGACAGTTCCTGCTGCTGGCACACAGGGAGGAGAGAGGACAAGAAGGAAGAAAACTGCTTTATCATAAAGCAAAAATGGAAAGTCTGAGATGTCATAAACACACAAAGTGTTAACAAAGGATGCATTTCAAAAAACTCAGACCCTTACTCTGAGCAGCATGCTTTAATAAAGGTGACTTAGTCCCCATGGGTAAAATGGGAATTATAATGGCACCTCACTTCATAAGATAAAGAATATTTGCAGATCAGTCAACAACTATCATGAAGAGTACAACAGAAAAACCCATGAAGAAATTAGTTCATTTGACTTAAGTGCCAGGCTTCAGTTGCAAGGAGTAAGTATGGCACAGGGCCATGTACTAAACTCAGAAAATAAAATCCAGGCTGCTTATTTTGTGGCACTCTTCATCCTCTCCAATGAAAGTATGAGAAGTCCTGCAGGGAGAGGAAAAACTCAACACACGCAAACACACGGACAGAGAATCAAATAAGTGAGAGTTGCATCAACACACATATATACACATTAATGCTAAGTGATGCAGGTGTTCTGAGTTAGCATTTAATTACATAAATACAAGAGGAAACTGTTGTAATATATCTTAGGTTTGGGGTGGCAGAAGTGTTTGGACTAGTCTAAGCAAATAAATGACTACCTTTTTTTATTTTTTTTTTTGGGATGACATGTAAAATTTCTTCAGGATTCCCACTGACATAATTTCAATACAAAGTAGGATGTGGCACAATGGACAGATAGGAGGGCTATTTGCTCAATATATTTGCAGCATTTTAAAGTCTACAGTGGAACTTAAGAAGGAACCTTGAAATGAACACTTTATGCTAGCATAGAACATAAGTATGTAAGTATATTAATATCACTGCTGTTAACTAATCATCCATCTAATAAGACAAAGGAAGAAAGAGGAATACCAAGGGGAACACAACCAGAGAGAGACCAGTGTAATGGATTATATCTGAAACTAACCTAAATATTCTGCCAGTAGAATACTATCCAAGAAAAAGCTTTGCAATACTGAAGTCATCGAAGAACTGAAAAAATCATAATGACTTACAAAGTGAAGCATATATTTTGCAAAATTGCCATCCCCTACAGCGATAAAATTAGTACAAACAGGATGAACAGTAGAAGGATTCCTTCTGACCTTAGAGTAAAATTTTTGGAGAATGTACTTTTCAGGTTTCCTTACATACATACATTATTTAAAAGACTACAGGAATACACACTTATAAAGATATTATTTACCTTTTTTCTCCGTCTGGCCTAAGAGATATTCTGCAATCAGGGCAACCACGAATGTACTGCACTAAATTCTATCCTCTTAAATTAATGAGACAACCAGCACAGGCAGATTAAAACTTATGACCAGGCAGAAGGAGACACGACAACCTCAGTAAATATTTAAGCTATTTGCCTGATCAACCATTTTAGAAACTGTTTCTTCACTGCTAATGCATACATGCCATTGCACACGAGCACAGAAGCATACTCACAAATGTACCTGAGGTTTCTCTGAACTACTGTACAGATTTCCAAGCCTCACACATTCCTATTATGAATTCTGACCTTAATCTTATTTTTTTTTTAAACAAATTATTCCAAGATAAAATAAAAAGACAGGAAAACACTAGGTTTGATGCTAGTCAGCTTGTGCCTACAAGGGCAAAGGGTCACAGTAACGTGTGAGGATCACAGGGCTGGGTAACTGAAGATCCCCCATGTTGTGGGGCTGGGAAGCTAAGCCTCTATGAGCCCTCCTTCTGCCACTCTGCCCTTCTCTCTGACATGCACCAGACACACGCAGTGATCCATGAACGCAGAGAGAGCAGAATGAAAGAAAGCTGAAGAAGTGACAGCATCTGCTAAAGGATGTCCAGAGAAACTGCTGCTGAATGGTGAAGATGTGCAAAGGCTGGCATTCAGCCATAGGCTTCCAGTGGAAGAAGGAAGTCCTTTTGAGAGAACAAAATGAGAGTAAGAACGTGATTGAAGTGGGGTGAATTTCCTCTTCAGTATCACGTCTGCATGTGTAGACTGTACTTTTACTCTTTGTAATGTTCAGGAACAACACTGTACAGCAATCCACTTAATTGCACTGCAATCAGCAGCTCACTACCCATGTCAGTCGTGTCATCCAACACACACACACACATACACATCATCTCACACACATACACATACCATCTCACACACACACATACTATCTCTCCCTCTGCTTCACAGACACAAAAAAAATAAAAAACAAAACTAATTTAAAGCATATCAAAACACATTTTTATAATGTATAAAGATAATACCCAATGGACTCCTGAGAGATACATGAAATTAATCCCAGTTGTGAAGGCCTTGATATTAGCTCTTCACTCCTGGGATGAATTTAAAATCCCACAAAAGCCCATGATTTATTTCCTTCCTACACAACAGCAACAAACACTCACATAATTTTTAAGTAACATAAAATATCACTTTAAAACTGTTCATATACATCTGAGAGAGAGAGAGAGAGACAGAGAGACAGAGAGAGAGAAGGGAAGAATTAGTTGTTTTGAGAGGGGAGCACTTAAGGGTCCATTCTACCTGCATAATTCCCATAAATGTTATGTTTATGAATTGAACAAGCAGGGTGAAGAATTGTTGGCACAAAAACTGCCTTTCATCCACTTCCTATGTTTTAACATACAGTGCCTCTTCTAATGGCTAGTTAAAGGTTTTAACTAGTAATGCTGTTCTATTTCAAATTTTTACATCAAGTAGATGTGATTGTCATAGTGTCTTTCTGGATATAGGGTTTAACTCACTAGCCAGTATGCAGTTTCCTCAATGATGTTTGCAAAACATGTAAAACTTACAGTTACTGCGTCTGGTGGAAAGAGGGAACTCTGAGAAAAGAGAGTTAACTTTCCCACTTTTTCAGCAACTTCTCCGCTAAAAGGAAATTGTGATATGATACTTTTTTAAATGACTTGTAGTGGATATGGAGTAAAACATTTTTTCCACGATCACTCTCCAGCAAATCTATTTAATTCTGGGCTATACAACACCACCTATCATTTATACCTGTGCAACTCCATGACATGCACACTTCACTGATACTGCCTAAGAGCTTGAGTTACTATTTTGTGTGACATCACAAGAGATTGCTATAGCAGCAAAGGATGTGAAACACAGCAAAGAAAAGAGAAAGAACTAAGTATTAAGCATAGTAAATATGAGATAAGAGCCTAGGTTTCAGGGAAAATATATCCCTTATTTCATTTCATAGTGTTTTATCGCACTAAGTATCATTAAAATTAATGGGACAGAGGTTTTTTCCTACCTTCTAAAATCTTGTTAAAGCATGGGATGAAGCTATGAAAATCATTCTCAGGTTGGCACTACCTCCCTTTTAATTTATTCTGAAAATTCTACAAAACCAAAATATACTTCCTTACCACTGCAGTTTAGAAAATGATAGTGTTTAAGTCAGTAAGTAATGCACAACTACTTACAACAGCATCATGACAAAAATAAAACACATCATGACAAAAATAAAAGCAATGGAAATTTTGCTAAAATGGATACAGGAGGCACCCTTAAAACCACAGTCAGTCATTTGAGTTTTCTTCTACTGTGATGCATTCTGCAGGGCACTTAAATACTTCAGTCCTTAACAAAATTCCATAGTTTTGTTTTTATGATTTTTAGTTACTGCTGAATGCTAGTATGAGAATTTAAAAAAAAATAATAAAAAAAGAAGGCTAAGGCAAATTATTCAACTGAGAAGTTCCAGAGGAACCTAAATATCCACAAGCATTTTCATTTCAAACAGGGGCCTATTCCTGCTATCAGTTTGCAGAGATTGTGTGGCTCAATCCCACCACTGCTAACATGGATAACTGTGCATGGTACATCTGAAGTGCACAAATAGGACAGTAAAAAAAACCCTTTCATTTGTTTTACTGACCCACAAAACCCAGCCACAGTTGCAGTGAAACTGAATGGTACCTTGCAATTTCAATCCTTAATTAGGAGCCCAGCACATGGCAGAAGTCCAGGCCCTGGCTCAGGCTGTTTATCTTCCAATACTTTCAAGTCACTTACTAGCCAAAAAAGAAATTACAATGTGATTTAAAGGGAAATCTGTCAGCTTCCAGGCCCATTCCTTGCCTGCCTCCTCCTGCTCCTTATTTTTTTTTTTATTGAAATGGTTGCAACTATAACGTAAGTCTGATCTGTTCATCCCTGCAAACAGCTGTTCCACTGTGCTGCAAGAAAAACATTTGTAAAACATTTTGGTTTAGGTTGAACTATATCCTTTCTTTTAAGTCCCCCTTCAAAAATTCCAAAGAAATTTCACAAACATTTTTCTGTTTTTAAAAACTTTCTGTGTTATGTTTTACTAAAGAAGTTGTGATAGCTTAAGAACTTCATATGTAGCAATGAGTGCTAAATCTCACTTCCTCAGACCTACCTCCCTTCAAGTACTTTCCATCACCAAAGAGCTTCTGCTGCCAATTGCCCAGATGCAATGATTCCCCTCAAATGACCTGTCACTGACCAAGTCAAGAATCTGATGTCTCCAGTCCTTCACTTAGACACTCCTTTTCCCTTTGGGTGATTCAATGGGAGAAGGCATAGAATCTCATTCAGCTCGCACACGCTGAGTACCCAGCTGGAAGCTCCCTGAGTAAGAGATGCCACTGTACGCCCATAAGGCGAAAGACAGAGGCTCAACTGTACCAATGCTTCCTGCTGAAACTGGGGCAATGCTTGGCTCCCAGCACACTTAAAGAAGGTAACAAAACTGTTGCAGAGACATCCGACTAACCTGGTGAGCCAGTGAGCACATCCAAAGCACACTACAAATAATCCTTCAGCAGCAAGTGAAGCTGCTTCATTTTGACTTACAAATAAGGTTCCTGATTTTAGATGTGTTAAAAAATCTGTTATTATTTTAATGCATTAACCTTAATAAATTTAAAAAAAAATAATTGTGATCCTCCATGTTTTCTAAAACATCATAAATATAATAGCAGTTCCAGAGCACTTTGAACAGTGAGCTTTCAAACATAAGGAAGACCTTAAGCATATTTGACAATTCCCAATTAGAAAGATTTGGAATTTGTTCAGGAACAAATGAATTAGCTGCTTCTTTGATTGAAGTTAGCCAAGCCTCACACAATGCAAAGCTGGGAACACTCTACTAGATGTCTTGACCATATTATAGAAGCACACGACACCACAAACTAACACAAAGTATTCAACAAGATGGTGAGGTACGATATCATCTTCCACTCAGAATATTTTGACAGATACAAATAACATTCCTGGATCATACACTAGAATTGTTTGAAGTGAAAATTTCCCATTCTTGCATTATGGATAATACTAAAAACATTATATAATGCAATACAAGGAAATTCTGTCTTGGGGTTCTGATGACAAGCCACTTAAGCTACACTTTTTTCCTTTATAATGTCACCAAAATTCTCAACGGAATTATATATAGAATAAATGATAGGTGATGGTGAATTACAAGGCCATAATACATACAGTAAGCACCTAATATAGTCTTATAAATTACAGACTTTTATAGCTTTATATTTTACAGTGTAATGTCACACACCACAGTGACACAATACTCCAATTCAAGACATGATATCACATTTAAGAAAAAAATATAGAAAAAGCAGCAGCAGCCCTTATTACGGTAAAGTAAAATTACTCTGGAAAAGTACAGATTTGTCATTTTAAAAGGAGACACAGAGATCAAAATATGGGGCTCAAGGAAGAAGATATGTGCCAGACAATGACCAGCTCTGTTTTTCCCCTATCCTGTGCATAACAAATGTTAGTGTTTCCCTAACACTAGGCACTGCTGCACAAGAGATCCCTGGCTGGATTCTGCACTCAAGGGATAGGGCAAGGGGTGCTCCACATCATTGAGCAGTGACTTCTTCAGCTGATTAAGAAGCGGCACTGATGGGCTTCACTGGGATTCCCATACAGAGCTCTTCAACCTGACAGATAACATTGCATTTTGGGGGTCTAAAGGATAATAGTGAAGCGAGGGACAGGAGCTGAGGGAATATTCCATTCCTAGAGCTCTGGATTAGGACCACTTTTGAGGCAGGAAATTAAGTAACTTCCCCTGAAAAATGAAGCACATGCTACCAGACAGCATCCATCTGCCTGTGTATACCCACCTTGCTAAGTTTTGGATCCACTGGTTAACTGTAACTAAATCTCGTTTGGGAAAAAAGACCACATACTATCAAGCTCCTATAAAGTCTGAGAAAACAGAGAGTCAAGTAGAAAAGAATTATTTTCTCCATGCCTTTCTTGAGGATACTACTCCACTGCACTAGATGCACATCAGCAGACTCTAGACAACCCACACGATAAAGGGGTGGAGCAAGGGCAAAGGGAAGGACAGGATGAAGAAATCAGTCATGGCCTCAAGCTGCACCAGGGGAGATTCAGATTGGACATCAGGAGGAATTTCTTCCTAGAAAGGGATGTTCAACATTAGAACACACTGCCCAGAGAGATGGCGGAGTCACCAATCCTGGAGGTGTTCAGGAAATAACTGGATGTGGCACTTAGTGGTGTGGTCTAGTTGACAAGGTGGTGATCAGTCAGATGTTGGACTCAATGACTCAGAAGTCTTTTCTAACCTAAACAATTCTGTAATTCTCTGATTCTATGTCTCTTTCACCTGACAATACAACGTGCAGTCTTTACCAGAAGGCTGCTCATAATAACGTCTAGATTAAAACAGGACCTCACACCATAAAACTCTATTTGAGATACACTCGTATCAGTCCTTAGCAATGGCAAAGAGACATGACACAACCAATGAAGCTGAGAAAACTATTTATATATTTGAAGGCAGGCAGCTGTCCAATCATCTTTCTGAGGTGCTGTCACATTGCAGAAGACAAAACAAGAGCATTTTTCCTTCAACTTGCTCACAGATGATACCTGTGCGTTTTGATAGAACAGGAACAGACTCAGGTGCTCACTGTTTACCTTATCAAACAAAAGCACTTTCACTCTTTCTCCCAAACGGCTGTGACCAGTAAACGGCTGAAAAAACTCCCGCTTGCAGGACCTATAAATAAACCCTGAGCTTCCCTGGAAGCAGTCCTATCCAGGCACCCTATCCAGACAAACACCTCTCAGTGAAATGGAAGGTTGATTCATAAAGGGCCAGAGAAAGGGACTCTAGATCTGCCTGTTAGTTGTCACTTTTCCATCACTAGAAAGATCAAGACTTCAGCAGACTAGCAAGCATCCTACAAATGACTGCATTGTGTACTTCATGTGAAGTGTTATATTGGGTCTCCAGTTCACACAATATCTTTTTATTTAATTATATGGTTTAGAAGTTTCTGTATTGTCTACATACTGATTCCTGTTATTGTAGAAATTGTCAATATTCAGAGAAGCTGCTATGAGATAGAGCAGGCTCTAACATGAGTGAGACAATCACTTATGACACTGTTATATGATGAGGCTGCTGAAAGCTTTAGCCATTCATACAACACACAGGCTTCATTGAGAAAAGAAACACAACCATGGCCTGGCAGCACACTGTACAAAAAAACCACAGCCTTTGTTCAAAAACAGGATTTCTCTTTTTCTTTTTTTTTCAGTTAAAATTTACTCCACTGACAAAGCAAGCAGTACACACATTTCACAACCACCATCAGGCGGGAAACATGGCTAAGTCTTCCTGGTAGTGTATCTACCCAGCTAAACAGAAATGATGATTTAATTTTGCTTCTTGAAGTATCTACTTTGAGCCCAGGGGTACACATCAAATCAAGCTATGATATAGCAAAGGAGCCAAGCTGAAAAACAAACAAACAAAAGAAATGAGTAAAATAAAAGAAATTAATAAAAACTAATAGTGGTTATTTAAGTAGTTTGGAATACTAACAACTGAAAAAAATAGCTTACATATCCTCTGTACTGGTTTTTCACTTTGCTGCAACTGGACTTTTTTTTTCTTTTCTTCTAGAAGACAGGGCAAATGATTGCCTGCTACCACAGAAGAGATGCATAGCTATGAAAGTAATCTCTCTCCAGCAGAAAGCTTGTCTTTCTCTCCCGGCTTCTAAACAGACAGAAACATCCTTCTGGTTAAGGATACAGGGTCGCACAATTGCATGTTCCTTGTGTATTTGAGTCAAGCTGCAAATACCGAGTTGGATTCAACTCCTCTGAATACTACTGACCACATTTCTCCAGGGTGAAAATCTTAGAAAGGATAAGAAATGACATTACACTCATTTGGAAAGGAGAAAAACTCAACACACTGGCCTGCTTGGAGTGACGCAGTGCATCACACTGCCATGCCAGAGATCAGAGTTCAGCCCAGTCTTTTAGTTTTGAGCCTTAGGGGAGACAGGGTATAGTTCAAAAATAATGTGTTTTGGTGTCTGAGAGGGGAAAGTCAGTGGGAGCAGCACTTCATCTGGCAGGCTGACTTTGCTCTGAAGTTACTCTGAAAAAGAGGAGGACTTTGTGTTCAGGGCTAGCGGCTGAGAAAACAAGAAATGTGACCTCCCCAGGAAATAAATTTAAGATTATGCTGATGCACTACCTGTATCGTTCCTCAGGAGGCAATAGAAAATTTAAAAGTTAAATCGAGTTGTCCACGACATGCTCAACACCGTTTAATGGGAAACTCCTGCTGATATTATTCATGAGAGACACATTTCTTACCAATACAACTAAAATAAATAGAAAAAAAATTTAAAAATCCCTAAGTACAAATCCTTTCACCTTTTGATAATGGGTAGTGAGGAGGACAGATGCATTTTCATGAAAGGCACCACATGGAAGAGAAAATTTCTCCTCTTTTATTTTTAAAAAGGGTGCCAGATGCAAATGTTTCACTGGACGCCTGTAAGTACTTAAAATACAAAACACTTTCTTCAAATGCATTAAACACACAGTGAGGCACTTTAAATACACTTGCTTTGTCAGACAGGCAGCTGGCACCACTTTTGTAATGAACAGGACAAACATTCTGTCCGGTGGAAATGTTACCAAAATATAGCAGGAGGCTCAGCTTGACTTGCACTCACAAATATGAAAAGCAGGTTTTTCTCATTACTTTTCTTAAAGATAAAAAAATACCATCTGACTCTCATACTCCAGGCAGGAAAGAATAACTTAGGTTTTCTTTTTAAACAGGTCTCTCTGCAGAAGGCGCACCTGGTGCCCCAGGTCCTTCTCTCTCATCTCCAAACGGTACAAACCCCTCCATACTAGCCTTTCCCAAACGTGCACCATTCTGTGGGTGATCAAAAGCCTCACCCTCCCTACAATTATTCTGCCACAGTAAATAGAAAGCCTTTAGAGGACAGCAGCTGCATCAGCAAAAGCATTAGTTAAAACCATATGCGCTATCAAACTTTTCACGCCTGCACTAGGTGTAATTAACATTGTCACCTTGTACGTTTCTGGAGGAAAAATGAGAAAGAAAATCACCCAGCTAACTAAGAAAGCTAGCCTCTCTAAAAGTGAGGCATGTCTTTTGCAAGCCCACAACATTTGGGGCCACCAAACTAAATGCATTGCAGAGTTTGCCTCATTTACTGGCAAGTGCCAGCGAAAAAGGTCTTTTGTAGAACCAGGGGAAAGTAAGACTCCCCCAGAACAGAGTGAAATGCCAATTCCACCTGAAACAGTACTTTAGGTTTCAAAATGCTCTTATGATTTCCCGAGCTGAGAACTGCTTAGTGTTTATATCCCTTTCCCCTCCTCTAAGGAAGTTAAAAACAATGTTTAGTGCAAGCTCCACGCGTGCAGCCACACCTAAAACACAAGGCGATGCCTTCCTCCCCCTCCCCCAAATCCATGAGCAGCCACAGCTGGAACTGTTTTACACCGGGCGGCCGAGCCGTGTGTGAGCGCTCACCTCCTCTTTGTCTGCAACACGGCACAAGGCTGGCCTCGGAGCTAGGGCTGCATCCCTGGGGACAGCGGGTGGACACAGGCCCAGCCCCGGCTCCCTCCCAGTAGGGTCAGGCGATGCAGTGTCAAAAGCTGGCCACGGAAAGATCTGGAAAAGCAGCCTGCAAGCAAAGAGGCTTTCTCCATTCTGAGGATGACAAAAAGCACACAGTTGGATTTCAGGTTTTCCTGCTGTCCTGGAAGCCTAGCAAAAATACAACCAGTATAACGTGAAGTCTCTTACTGTAATCATAGAGTGCTTTTAAAAATAATTCATTCCTTGCCTCGAAGAGCATATTTAGGATGTGTGCAGGGTTGGCCGGGCCTTGGCATGTGCAGTCAGACTCTCCCCAAGGCAAGGCACAGGTTGAGGATGGGGCAGTGAGCACCAGCACTGCACGCTCAGAGCAGGAAAAGGCTCAGCCATGCCCTGTTGGTCTGGGAGGAAGGCAAAGGCTGCCCCGCAGAAGAGGCACCGCACAAGTGGGCAGGCAGACTGCAACATAGGCCAAGTTAGTAATAGTGCAAAAACTGCAAGCAGGAGTACTTCTGAAGGCTAAAACACAGGGAGGGTAAGCGCATTCAGGCATCTGAGGGAGAAGAACACAGTGAGAATTGAGGATGCACAACAGAAGCAAAATAAACTTTCCCATGTAACAGAAACATTCTCAGGATGGATGTGTGCCTGCACATCCACACACACGTACGCGCCAACTGACTGTTTCAAAAGCCACAACTAAAATTTCATTAAAAAAAGCCCAGCTGCTTCTTTACCCTGACTTTGTCTTTAAGGACTTAGCTAAGCCGAAGGAGTGGCCAGAAAAGAAGAAAAAAAAAACCCACTTCAACCCATCTCTCTCAAATTCTTTTATTTCAGCAATGCATTAAGCAATCTCCCTGCAGAGTTATTCTCTTCTTCCTGGTGTGGATAAAGCTCCCCCTGGGGAGCTCTGTAATTTCCAGCTTCTCCGAATTCAGGTATTAGTAAAGACCGCTTGGGGACACGCAACAATATAACTCTACATTTTCAGGCATTCGGAGAGAACCCCCTAAGGGTCCCAAGTTCAAATTTCTGAAATGTAGGCATTGTAAAAGGAACCTCGGGGGACTCCAGCAATAGAAATCTGCTGAATTCAAAGCATTTCCTAAGCCCTGGCAGGAGCCTTTGCTCCCACTGGAGGCTTTTTATAAAACATGTGTTGCTGACATGTTGACAGATTGCTCAGTGAAGTGTTAGGTGCATACACAGGCTGGCCATTTAGGGGGACATCAGTTTACCCTTCATCTCTACCTGAAGCACCATGTTTTATACATTACCCGAGGACAGGCAGAAAACAGACACTCTCCTACAAAGTACAGTATCACTTGGCAAGAGACAAAAAAAAAAAAAGGCCCCCACAAAACTAAAGATATTACATATATACATACACATACACACACAAAAGGAAAGGAAGTGAGAAAGAGAGAGAGAGAGGGAGTTGTACAGCATCTTCCAAATATCAAAAAGGTCAGAAAATAAATTAAGTGTACAATACAAGGCCTAGGCTGGAAATTGCCTCCATGTATCAGGCCTGCCACCCCTTTTCTACACAGGCCAGAGCTCCGAGGGTATAATGAGCAAAGGAATTTTCTAATGACAGCTGACTGTTGGGAGGTAATCTGATCAAAGGCCGATATTAAATCCAACTTCTGCTCATATCAGGGTATTAGTGATGTACGACTTAATAACCCAGCAGCTCCAAAAGTGCTGCCGTGGCAACAGGATGGAAATTGGGATAATAATGTATTCATGGTGCTGGCGACCTGGGGCTGCAGTGCGTGCTCTCAGGGGAGGGCACTTCACCCTGAGCCAGACGTGTCTGGGCAAAATCACTTCACAAAGGACAGGAGTTGAATACTGAAGAGCTCTGGCACTGATGAGTGTGTCGATAAGGGGAAGAGTGGAATGAAGTGAAGGGAGGAAAGGAAAAACATTTTCAGCAGAAGAGCTTGAGTGGTGCTTCTCTGAAAAACTGATGGGGCTCAAGAAGCTCTCCCCGACAAGTACAACCAAAATGGATAATTATTAAATGAACATAAAACTACATTCTCTGCAAAGTGCTGAAGGATGGATAGCACTAGCTTACACAAAGTGACAAGATTTTCACATCAGGCTACATCTATCTTCCAGCACTTCCACTGTGCATAAAAGGGCCACTGCCTGCTACCATCAATATCCAAAATTCCTTTAACATTAAACAGCTTCTCAACCTTTCCTGCCCTTAAATCTCTCAAGGAAGAAAATCCAAGAAAAGGTCACATATCAGCCACACCTTTCAGGGTCTTGTAGCTGCATTTCCTGCATAAATGGAAATCTCCTTCACATTATTCCCCTCCACCCTCCCCTTCTATAATCACTAAAGCAATGCATAAAAATACCAAAACCACACATTTCTTTTGTTTTTGGTATGAAACCAGAAAGAAACTTGACATTTCAGCACAACTTTACAAATTAATCTAACATCAATTCCTTTGACTCTCTAAATTAGGAAAACAAAGATGGATATATGTATTATTTGAACTCCATTTATTTTCTAGACAATAGACAGTAAAGAGAGTCCTTCTTTCATTCAACCATAATTCAAAGCTACTTCAAAATACCAGAGTCATTTGGAGTGGTTCTAGTGGCAAGAGTCTGAGGAACAAACTTTTGTTGACTGCATTAGGGGAGGGGAATGGGTGCCCATTCATCTGACATTCTCTGATGCCCCTCTCGGACAGTTTACTGGGCTATCCCCTTGCATAAATTTCCAGCTATTGGAGTCATTCACAAAGTCACAGCAGAACCCACTTCTGCTGAAGAGGTGCGGAAGCACTTGTTTCAAAGAGGGGTAAAAAGGCAACAAAAAAAACTGCTGTTGGCCACTGCATGAATCTTGCAACATGGATCCCAGGAAAATCCAGCTCTACACCATTTCCTTGACATGTAAGGGAGGGGATAATTTAGAATACCCCTCTTTCTATCTTCTTGCTGCACCTACTGCACACACCGTACATACTGTACTCTTAAGCGCTCTTCCTGCCTTTCCTAGTATTACAGATAATTTGCTAGTTTCAGAGTGTACTTATTACAGGACTGTCAGAGGAGTTTTTGTTTCAACAACACGTTAACTTTACTGCACTTATAAAAAACATTATGTGTCCCCTGTGATTCTGTGTGTTTAAGAGCAGCGAAATGTTATTGATCCCAGTGTGACAAATCAAGAGTTAGGTAATGTCTACAAAACTCAATTTTCTGCAAGACATAAAACCCTTTTTATGAAACCCTTCCTTAAGAAATTCACGAAAAATACACACAAAAAATTAGAGCAGAAAGGTCAGCAACTATTTTTTTTTTTAATTAATGTAATCCAATTCTAGCCTTATGACAGGCATATGACCACTGAGGCTAATTTAAAGCAATATTTACTCTCACTACTGTAAAACAGTATGTGAAAACTCCTGTTGTCTAAAATCACTTTGATATGATTAAGAATTGTATTTAGAAAGCCCAAAAAACTAAATTCAGTTTCCCTTTGGCAAGCATTCAATGCTGAGCATACTATAACTTTGGATTTAGACACAGTTTATATAACATGTAAGATTTTCCAGGATTTCAGTTCAAACTGCTTATATATGACCTTAATGTACATTTACAGAATGAGTTGGCTTAAAAAAATCTCAGTGATGAAAACATCCCATTCAATTTCTCCTAGAAGCTACACATTTGCTTAAATTCCTTTTTTGTAAACCAGTTTCCTTTCCTCAATGACTACATAGAGGTAGTGGTGAAATACTAGGGGAGAGAAACACTAAAAAGCAGCAATAACAATTCAGTCATAATTTGCATGAGATCCACATGCATCTATAGAAATATGTATATATATTGGGATTTTTTCCCCCAACTGTTCAGGGACAGTAGGTACTGGTACTGCATTTAATTAACAAGCAAATGTGATGCCCTCCGATGTGAACAATACTGAGCCAATCGCTTATGTTCTTAAAAAACAGATGTATTACATGCACCGTACTACTCCTGAATATTGGAGTATCCATTTTTTATCCTTTTTCTAGCAAACTTGAATCTGTCACAAGCTTTCCCTTGCTCCCTAACCCCTTTTTTTCCTTTTTGGTTTTAGCTTCCCCCTTAAAATTTGTTTTCCAGATCTGCTGGTAGTTCTCTCTCTATTTCTTTTCTGTCTACTGCATTCATCATTATTCAGCTGCATTATAGCACTTAAAAAAAACATTCCAGCTTTGGAAAAAAAAAAAAAAGAAAGAAAGAAAAAAAAAAGAAATCATTTGATTTTCATTGCCCTGGAGAGAATTAAATACCCCCAAGGAAAAATTCTGGTACATTCTCTGCACACATTTACATGCAGCCAGTGAAGTAAACATTTCCATAATTGCTCACTTCAGAACACGTTACCCAGTTCCTAGGTACAATAACTGTCAGGAGTCAATGAGGAATAAAGAATTTTCCTGAATCCTTGCACATAACCTGACTAGCATTAATAACTCCACAGTTGTACATAAGTTAAGAAATGGATTACTGCCAGGCAACAACCTTGCTCTGAACACTTTGGGCATAATGCATTCTTCAAACTACCATTAACAAAATAAATACATATTAAAAACCCCCCAAACTAAAAACTCAAGGCTACTGATAACAAAGTATACTTCTCTCTCAGTTAAAAACCATATAGCCCAAACTATAGCTTTTTCTGAACCTTGGAAATTATAGTAACATATGGCTTCCATTTACTTCCAATTTTACTTGTACTGTGAGCTTCTTTGGTGAAGTTGTCTTCTATTGCTAAATGACAAAATGAATGATGAAATTCAGTTGCTATGCTAGAAAAACAAAAAACAAACACTGGTGCCTTATCCCAGAGGAAAACTGGACTTCAGTTATGAATCATCCTTACCAGCAAATCTTGGATATCTTAAGTAAAAGACTTTATGTACTTATAGAAATGAAAACAAAACAAGATCTAAAAAGATCCTCCTTCTGCTGATGATCATTAGAATCCAGGGTTAGGGAGCACATCATGCACCTTCAGTGGTTATTCAAATAGAAGTTCCCTGCTACAAGGGACACCAATGAATAGTGCTAACATCAAATCTGCTCAGTTTTTAGTGTATGTTTGCAGAGCTCTTCATATTGCTGGGGCCACAATGAAGAGCCCCTTAAACACATAATAAAGCCCATTGGATGTTACAGTATTAGCATTTTTTCTACAAAATGAAAGTATATCTGCTTTGTCATCAGGCTGATTTGAAAAGCTTTCACCCGTTGCATGGTTACTTAATCCTTTTTTGATATTTCATCTGGAATCTGCTTAACTGTACTGTGAAGAAAACTCACCTAGTTATTTTTTTTAAATGTGACATTTTTGTTTGTTTTGGTTTTTATTTTTAATGGCTGATCTAGACCATCAAGTTCTGAAGACAATAAAAGTGTAGCTCTGTGTGTTATAAAGTATTTATGATATTCTCAAGGAATTTTTTCACCCAGGCAGAAAATATCCTTTTAATAAGCCCTTTTTACTGCAAGAAGCTATTATTGGTCTCTTCTTTATTGTTGTTTTCATATTTTCAGCATAAATATAATGGGGGAAAAAAGGAAAAGAAAGCAGTCAGAAGACAGATGCAGACAACAGAAATGTTATATAATCTGATAAAATGTTGAATAAAATTAAAACTGGCTGCCAGGCAAAATGAAAAGCAATTTTGCTTACAATTTTCAGAGTGGCTATGGAAAAGCAGCCAAATGTATGTACTGCATGCCGTCTGTAGTTTATAAGTATACACAATAACCAAAAAGGTGCTTTGATTAGAAAGAATGCAATGATGAACACAGCCTAAAATACCGAATAACGTACTTGAAAAAAACTTCTCCACTGAAAGCCTAGAGGAAATGTTTGAAAGCCCTATTAAAGCAGAACAACGAACTAACAGGAGAACTCATTGGTTACGTATTTGGGAAATGCAGAAAAATTCCTACTAGAGATTCCATTAATTAGAACAAATCCTAACTACTGCCTGGGGGCTGCCAGAGAGAAGGCTGTACTCCCTACTCTTGCAAGAGCAGAAGTCTTACTGAGGTCAAAGGGACTCATACACAAACACTGAAAATTTAACCCTCTAAAGATCATGGTGTTGTTCCCTTTCATGTTGTTATGTAAATCACAGCAAAACCCAAGTACCAAACAACAATAAAGGGGGTAATGAAACAGAAATAAGACTTTTTAACAGAATTTGGTGAAAAGGTAGATCTGACATCACAATGAGATGCCAAGAGATTTGGTTTTACCTCCTATAAATGCCTAACAATAAAATCCCTTTCTATGTTTATTCTGTTCATCTAGCTGAATCCATCTGGAGGAGAAAGAGGAATAATGAAAAATGTATGCTCTTTTCTCCTGCATGGGCACAAGAGTTGAGATGAGGCTTGAAAAGTGACTTATTCTTGTTTGCCCCTCCATTCTTTTCCATGATTCAGGGACTTAACTTTCAGAACCAATCAAGATTTAATCCTTTTCTTTGATGCACAACTTGACTTCTGAGGTTTTTCCCTCCTCTTCTTAGAAAGGTTGGCCACTATTTGCGTGACTGTGGAAGGGAAGCTTTTCTCTCTCCCTGAGTGCTTGGTGGTAGTGTTCCCTCACACCCAAAGGGTTAAATCAATCACATGATAAGGAGCTCAGGAACAGGTTTTTTCCACCAGACAGGAGTGACCCTTCCTCTTTGTTATGGCATCATCTGCTTCCCATGATCTTTTTGAATTTTTATTTTAAATATCCTGGTCCTGCAAGCACATTTTGATGACAGCCTCAGCCTCTCCTACAGTCTCCCTGTAGCATAGTACAGTTGTGGGTTTTTGTCTTTCAGTACAGGTTTTACAGCTTTCAGTGTGAGGGAGAGTTCCAAAGTAATGGAGTTTGAAAACCAGCCACCAGTGGTATCGTACCCTAAAACAGTTGATGACCTCAGTGATGCAGGTCCACTCCTGACCTGCAACAATGCTCCAAATATCTGACAAGAGGTGACTTCCTAGCTGACATTATAGTCAGCACCAAAGCCAGTAACTAACACAAGCTGTATGTTTATGGTTCACAAGGCATCACATTGTTAATGAGGAGATAAAACAAGAAGAAAGAGCTGTTCTTTGTTTACAATACTCCCCTCATAAGCAACAGATGTCCTGATAGACTAGACTGCATTGGCTTTGTTGGTTGAGAACCTCCCGCTGGCCCTGGATGAGAACCAAGCATCCATACCGATTTTGTTACAATTCTCAGCTACTTTTGTTACTACAAACCATGAACTGTTGCTGACTCATCTGTGGTCCCATGGGCACAGAGAAAATAATGTATGGAGTCATGCAGCATCTCCATGTATTGTTTTCCCCTTTAGATGACTACTGCTTGCACACCCAAGAGTGCTTTCTTGTGGGGTGCCACAGAGTTTCCTGACATCATCCATCCTGGTGACTGTGTATATGAAGAAATGGCTGGCAGAATCATACTCTTCTGATTTCTATCAATGACATTGAATGTGTATTTTGCCAGGACCAAGATTTAGGTGAAGATGAGCCATCCAAAACCCTGACCAGTGTACTGGCAGTGACTCATAGTTCATTCCCAGAGGGCACAGAAAGACCACATGGACTCTTTCCAGAGGGGCAAATGTGCCTGAATTCTGTGGTGGTGTGCTGTGGTCCTCCTGGGCTTCCATGTTTTGGGTCATCCAGATAAAAAGAATGGCCAAGCAACTTTTTGAGTGGCATCAGAAGCTCCCATGGTTGGATCTATAGACTGAAGTATAGATTACTGTTACATTCTCCTACAGAATTTCATCTTCAGAGCACTCCAAAACTTCGGCTTATGAAAGATGCAGAAATGCCATTACTGGATACAGTTTTATAGAGGAACATCACTGCTCTCTTTTGTCATCCACTTTGACCCTCAGACGTCTTTCATCCATCCTTTATGGTGCTGCTCTTATCCACTAATATTACTGAACATGGAGCCTACGCATCACAGACGACAGGTTTCCTGGGGTGCTTTACTCAAAGAACACTCCTTAGGTTAGCTCCCGAAAAACTGGCAGGTACCCTCTATAAAATCTCCATCTGCATGAATTCAGTTTCCTTCTTTTTAGCACAGTTTAGATCTGTAAGATTTGATGCTGCAGGGCCAATTTGATGTGGGTTGTGTTTTGGCTGAAGTGTGCTGGAGGAGGAAAGAAAACTGAGAAGAAAGACATAGTTGAGGTAGGGAATAACTGTGGAGAGTTTAAATAGCAACTGCATACTGGTCCTAATTACTGCTCCCATTTTTATGAACTGTGGTAAACAGAGTTTTATAAATTGAAAAAAAGCTCATGTATTTACTTGTTCTCACATGGGGGTTTTTGTCAGGACAGTCTATAAACGCCTACCTTGATGTGCCATCAAGACTTCCTCCCTTAAAACATTTTTCTCAGCCTCTTTGGTCATGAAAGCTGCGGGTGTCATACTTAGACTGTGGCTTTGAGGTGGGGGGAGCGTGCTCTTCTCAGACATTCAAAATCAAGCATTCATTATGGCATATGCCATCAAGAATGACTTGTTTTTATATTCTGCTCAGTGACCCAAGATTATCTACTTCACTGAGAACAACTATGAAGGTGACCATCTCCTTTGTTTATTCTGCTTTCAGACAGACAAAAGGCAAATTTGATGAATGACATATAGATGCTTCAAAAAAGTTGTTAACTAGAACCATGCTATGGTTTCCCATTCCAGAGCTTCACCCTAACCCTGACATGGCCATCCCCCATACCTCCAAAGGGAAATTCCCTTATATCTTACCCAAAGATGCTTTTATTCCTTAAAATACAGTTGCAAGGCTAATTTTCTTGTCAGTGAAGGTTACAGCTTGTTGGTCCAGATCATATTTGCAGTGGGAATTAATGAAATGCTCCCTTTTCATTTCTTCTGGCCGGCAATCACTTCATTTCTGAAGCAGAGTACTGTGGGAGTCTGCTCCATAAAACCCTGTCTCATGAGCACTGTAGATGTCCTCGAGGCACAGGTCTGATAGCAGTCCAGGTAACTGTGACCACCACCTGAGTGAGGCACAGGATAATAATAAAGATGGCAGCAGTGCCAATACTTCACTTGGCTGTTCTCTTTTATTTTTATTTTCTATATTTTAAAAAACAGTCAGTGTGCTCCAGCTTAAAAATAAAAATAAATTACTTAAATTTTCTGAAGAATTTTTAAGCCTTATCTTTAATAAGATTTTAATAAAAGACCTGTTCGTATTCTCACATTACTACCACTCAGCAGATAAACTAGCTGTCTACAGCAGGGTCCTTTCCATCACATGTATACTTGAAGTTTTGTTGGTGATACTAATAGCACACCCTTGAACTGTGTCTCCATTCTTCAACATGACACTAAAAGTGGACTGTGCTGCTCTGGAGCCTTTTGTCAGCTCAGTGATTGAAAGATTCTCCCCGAAGCTCTTTTTTCCTTAATATCATGCAGAATTTCTGCTGTCTCTTTCAAAAGAAAATTCCTTGTTTAACTTCTCTAGGGTCACTGTATACTGGTGCAGAAAAACAGGTGCAAGACAGATCTCTCTCTCATGTTAAATTTCTGTTCACTTCAATTCTCCATAGATGATTCACATCATTGCTGGATCAAATTACCTGGTTTTAACTACTGACAGGATCAAATTAACAAGAAAAATGGAATATAAAATGAAACACATTGTAATGAGGGTGCGACACACAGAAGTACTGCTAACAGACAGAAATCTATTCCCCTGTTCAGAAAGGTACCTGCACACTCCTGTAACCTGCAGCAGGCCAATAGTGAACAGATGAGTTCTACAGGATGAGTAATGCATTTGAAATAAACTGCACCTCTGCCTTCAGTGACTGAAAGCTGCTGTCACCTGGATTCATGCATCTGCCAAGTTCAGAGGACACAGGTGTGAGACTTCTGTTTTCTACAGAAATTTGTATTTCAGAGTTGACTCTAGGAAAGGAGCGTCACACTATGAATGCAACATACAATATCAACAACTAAGTTAAGCAGAAACCAGTACATTTCGGTCCTTGGCAAATCAAATACACAGACTTGGCCCATCCACGGTGTGCATTAAAGCAAACATAAAATACCCAAGTTACCGGTGACCTTGCCAGCCCCGGAACTGAAGTAGCATCCTGAGAAAGAGAAGCTGTTTACTTGAAAATGAATACAACTCTCTTTCTTGGAGAGCTAAACTATCTGCATGGCATTATACCATACAATATGGACATAACACAGTTACTGCTCACTACTGCAAAAATCTTTGCACTGAGATCCATTCTACTCCATTCTATGCAATAAGATTTTCTTTTCTTTTGATACCATAGTGCAAATTCCTGTGTAAATTCAGCAATACAGGGGACTGAACATCCATTATTTCCTTGTACTCAGCCTTCCTGTACTTCAGTGAACATGTATATTTTGAACTAAGAGTTTCTGAACAGATATAGCTTAGGTTCCCAAATTAATCTGATTATTACACCAAGCACAAGGCCCTTTTCTCAGGTATTTACTTATTCACTTGCTCTAGCAAATATCAATAAGTAACAGCAAATAAAAGGCTGAAGCAGGCTGCCACAGTAATACCAAACTGCTACTTCTAGAGAAAAGATTAATCTATGTGTGAGTATGTTGAAGTGACTACACTGAAATGCAGAATTCTATTCCCTCATTTCAGATGTTAGTTCTCTTTTCAGCATCACTTAAAACCAGAGGGACACAATCCTGTTTATTGTTTTGTTTGGTCACATGTATTCATGCCAATATTTAAATCTTGCAAGTTTCAAAAATCGAACTGGAGCAGTGATGAGGGTGAAAGAAAAGAGGATCATTTTGTTAGCTTTCAGTGCAAAGAAACATGGACCTCAGGCACCTCTGCATCCTTTCAGCTATTAAGATATTTATTCAGCAATTAAAAATTTTAGCAATCCTGTTATCCACTTCACCTTACTTAACATTATTTGCAATCCTTTTGTTTCTTTCAGAGAAGACATTTTACACATCTGCAAAATTACTTAGACTGGAGATTCATGTGTAAGTCATAATCTTGTTTCAATGAGCAGCATATTATGGTCAGTAAACTAAAGCTTGGTTATACTTTTATGGATGCCTACTTTCAAATCATTTGAAAATATAGATATGCAAAATAGCCAGAGTTAACAGATGTTGCCCTCTAATCTTTAAAGCTTCATCCTTTACTTTGGAGTTGCAGAGAGAGATATTTGAGAGCTCAGATAAGACACATACTTCTGAATACAATTCTATAAACAGTAGGCATTTGTATAAGAGCTTGTTATACTTTTCATAAAAAGAGACTCACAAAAAATGTTTTCTAAAATAGAAACTTTGATGGATAGGACCCAGTAGTTCAAATCAACTTGCAGTAAAACACTGTTGGTGCAAATTTTCTACTTCCAGATCTTACTTCTCAGTCAAATTCTACATAGTTTAAATTCCAAGTCACAAGAATTCACTTTGTATCCCAAATACAGTAGTGTAACCCATCATGGGAAAAGGACAACGTGGAAACCCATTTAGTTTTACAGCTATATGGAAATCTGTTGGGAGAATGATCAGTAGTATATGCATGCCCCATGACTTGCTTCTCTGTAACAATATTAATTGGCCTAGTATAAGGAAAAGCATAGTTTATAATTCTAATTAAATTAGAAGTCTGTGTTCTAGCAGTAATTTCATCCTGAAGTGCCATATATTCCTCTTTTCCCCCTAAGCCAAGGGGGAAAAGGCAAAGAACAGTGAGAAATACACCACCACTGAACAAAGAACCTCCACTTCACATCCTCCATTCCTCACAGCTCTAACAGAGGATCTCGAGCAGCAGTTTCTTACACTTTAACCGCATGATGCTATTTAAAAACAATCTGAATAGGCAAGACAGAGTTATCGCTATGTCTTTTCTGTGTTTTACTCTTTCTTTTAAAATAATCTGTGCGTCTTAATGCCCCAAATTTGGAAGTGAAGCATTCCTGAATAATAATTCCTTGGTATACCATTTCACTTCATATGCAAAAGTTTCCTTCACTGACAGCCTGGAAGAAGTGGTGTAAAGCATTAGACTGTCAAAAGAACAAAGCATGTGGAGAATGTTAACACTCAGTGAAATTACTTACCTGTGCCAGTAAAGTTAAATTCTTGCCCAAAGGTTACTGCTTTTCAGTCTGGAAATAATTTCTTTATGCTTTCTTAGCTTAGAGAAAACAGTGGTACTTGTAGGCCCCAGACAAGACAAGAGACCATTAAGTGTTACAGGATTGTGTCTTTTAGGCACACAAAGTGTTTCAGGATCACAACCTCATGTGCATCTCACCTTAAGTAACTAAGTTAATTTCTTATTTAATTTTGAAGCATCCTTAGATCTTCCTAACCTTTCTGAGATACTGTCAGGATAAATACATCAAAGGCTTACTGCAAAAAAGTACTGCCACATTGGGAACGAAAGCCCAGACAGGCAGCACTTGAGACACACTCTCAGTATTTCTTTACCAATCATTACAAAATGTAAGTTCAAAATTAGGGGGGGGGGGGGAGGGGAGAAAAAAAAATGGTGGTGTATAGCCGTATGCCTTTCTCGGGATGAAAACACTGAAGTTACTAATTATCTACGCAAAGCAGAGGATTCTGGCTGTAAGTAATTACTTATGAAAGTAACAGTAATTTGTCATCTATCCTCACCTGGTCCCCTCCAGATTCAACTATGCACTCTCAGAACCTCTCGCATGTAGGTTGGCTTTTCAGGATCAGTAATTTTAAGTAGTTTAAAATCTACTCATGGTTTAACAATGGAAGAAATGAGTGGGCTTTAAACCTATTTTGTCCATGAGGGAGCAATGGCTTGCATTAATTTTCTTGTCGACAACCAAGTAGAAACATTTCCTCACTTTATTCCTCAAATCTGTTTTGAATAACGATGTCTCTTCTTTCATTTATCTACTGAAAGGACAAATAATCATAAAAAAAAGTCCTGAAAATGAGAAACAATAGTCATTGATGGTCATATTTCCACTACTTGTAAGTTAGTTTAAAAAAAACCACTAAATCAAACACACATCATTTCCCTTTCTATCAGTACAAGTATCTTCTGTATTCTCAGCAAATATAATACAGAAAGGAAGAAAGGGAAGAAATTTTTAAAACTAAATGAAAACTGGGGGTTTAAGACAAGAAGTTAGAAAGACATAACCTTGAATAATGAGGCGACATGAAGAAGTTTAATATTCTGTGAAATTACTTACCTTTACCTCTAAAGGTAAATTCTAGTCCGAAGTTTACTGACTTTCAATCTGGGAATAATTTCTTTATGCTTTCTCAGCTTAGAGAAAATAGTGGTACTTCTTGTAACACAAAGAACGCAGGTTCAGTGAATGGGTCTAATTTTAAATATCAGGGTGGAAACAAGTCACCTTATGTATGCCTTATATTGAAAATAGGAATTTTATTCTTTCCTCCTTCCTGCTCTAGCTCATAGAAAACAGTGCAGACGGGGTACACAGAGATCATGCCCAAAGAACATGAGGACTCATGTGATCAGTTTTGGATTTGCAAATTTTAAGGTAAAGTAAGTTTATTTAGGTATCTTTGAATGATTAACATACTTGCTACACAAACTTCAAATGAACTACATAAATCTAAGCCAGGTCTATGTTAAAAACCAAACCAGAACAACAGAAATAGGGGGAGAAGTATGAAATCTTGCAGACATTTTGCTCAGACAGGCTTAGTGTTTCTTAAAATATGGTATACCTGATTATGCCCATAAGTTCTGCAAAAAGGAGAACGCTACAGTCTTCACTTATACTGTAATATAACATTACATGTTAGAAGGATTTCACAAGTGTAGGCTACCAATCCATGTACAAGTATACACTTCCTGGAGATGATGGACATTTTCTTGAGGAGCAAAAAAAAGACTGTCCATGTTTTTCATAGATGAAATGCTACCAAAAATGCTAATTGCAAAGCATATTTTTAATTGAAACATACAACATAATTATATTGGAATATTAACATACACTGCCTTTATGAACAAATGCTATTGTACGAAAGACAACTACAGAGTTCTATATTGGAGCCATGTCCCTAAAGCTAATATGCAATCTAATTAACATGCAGTTACTCTTCCTTCAATCTGATTTAACTACTCATTGAGAAGCAGTAGGAAAGAAGACTCGTTTATCTAGCATTTTAAGCAATGTGTAAGACAGAAGGAAAGAGAGGATACTATAATGAACAACTTAGAGCCAGACAGAAGTTGCAACATCTTTTTATAGAAGATGTTTGCTGAAAAACGCATCTCTTCCATCCAAAAAAAGACACTTCCATGGGAGCATAAGAAATGTTAAGAACTATTTTTACATTCAAAGTACAATTTCTTCAGTTTCAGTGTCAGCAAGTGCAACTGTAATGAAAACTTATTTTTAGTTGATAGCAAAATAATAAAATTTTCCTTTTCATTTGTTTGTAAAAGATGTTGTTCTCTGCGCTTCCTATTCCCCCTCCTCAGAAGAAGGCATATAGTTCTGATAAAACTATATACTTCATTAAGAGAATAGCTGGCAAGCCTATAAACTATGCAAATAACATTTGGATTGCAAACCACATTTACTACACTTGGCTGATGGAAGAATGATTATACCATGTCTCAATTCACTAAGAGCATATTGACTACTTAAATACACAACATTTCCTGTACCCCTAATAGCTTCCACAGTTTGGTAAACACATTCCATGTATTACAGTAAAAGATTTCAAACCCAAACTTTTCTTCCTGTATTTATACATCCGAGAATGTTATGGAAGGAAAGGGTGGAATGCTGCATGCATTTTATAGCAATTGTACTGGGGTCTGTTAAAACACGTGGTTTGATTTTTTAAGCCATATAATAAGAGGCAGAACCCCAAGCCTCAACGAGTGTGTATTAGAAAGCATACATTATGCCCTCTATTGAAAATTATGTAATTTGACAGCAAAATGTAAAAGTAAGCCCATAATTACCTTAAGCGTCTGCCACACAGTCAACCCTCTGGGCTCACAAGTCAAAATATTGTGCTAGAGCTCCTAGAGAGCAGAGGCAAGGAGAAAAGGGAGGGCCAGAATACAGCTTTAGGGTTAAACACTACTCTGAGCTGCTTCCTCAATCTCATGAGTCAGAATGTGTGGGACTAACAGCCCTTGCATGCAGAACGGTTTCTCCAGCTATGGCTGAGTTATGAGGGCTGGCCTCCCTCTGTGTATGGTAAAAGAGCTTGTGCTGCCAGTGACCTCTGAAATACAGGAGTGACAAAGAAGAGCCATATTATTCCGAAACACAGAACTTCCATGAGTACTATTCACCTGAAAAACAAAGCATCAGCCAGTTTTTGAAAATGCACGTGTGGAATAATCCACCCACTCACATCTTAAAAGTTGTGATGCTTTTGGTGGACAGCTGAGATCCTGTAGCATTTTTCACAAGAGCAGGAGGCTTGCCACATTATTCCTGGACAGAGATTCCTGTCTCCTGCTACTATGTCTCATGGGTCTTAGCTGCTGTCTTCTGCAAAGCTGGCTACATTTCATGGTATTGAAGATAAATAGTTGTAAAAAAGATTTGGAGCATAGAGAATTAAAGGCCCTATGCAAGGTATATAAAATATAAGGTTTCCCCCCATACAAAGAGCAATTCTGACAGAGTGAACACATTTATTTATCACTTACATCTGCTCGCCCTGCTCACCACCCTCACAGATCCACTGACTAAGGTGCAGTTTCAAAAACATTGTGTGAAAAAATGCGTGGGACTCACAGCATACAGAGATGCTCTTTGATTTCATATCCAAGCTGATGCATTTTGCAACAGGTAGAATTTAGCCTATAATTTATATTGAGCCTCTCACAAAGCCAAGTCTTTGTACACAAACTCACCCTCAACAATACATCAGGGTCAGCTATGCCTGCATTAACAAAAAAAATATATGCTCTGTGGAATTCCAAACACACTTTTGTCCTGTGCTTTGAGGGGAAGATATTTCTACAGCTTGGGAACTTGTGATACATTCAGTGGCATCCACTATGGTATATTCCTAAAGAAACATTATACAAAAGCTGGAGCATCTATAAAGATAATCAAAAAGTGATCACATCAAGCATGAGACTGTTGCAATGGTCAACTGCGTAAATAACAAGACGGGTTGTAGACCTGAGATTGCAGCTATGTTCTTGGTTCCTATAAAAAGCACCATCAAGTCCAGCAGAGACTGTAGAATGAAACCAAGTATTTTGAGTGAGTTTCACTCTGCTATTTTTGCTGAAGTATTCAATAGGAATAGCAGCACTACTCTACAGAGATTGTAGAGGCAAAAAGGGAACAAACAGTAAAAAAGTGGAGTGCAAAAGGAGGGAGAACAGAGAAGAGAGAGAGAAGCAGTAGGATATTGCAGCACTACAGAAAATTACCTCCACCCTTCTCAGCCAAAGGGAGAACTGCAGGGATACCTGACCTGCTGATAGTGAAAAAGGCAATAGAAATAAAAGCACAACTCCAGAAACTCTCCGTCAGAGAATGGAAAGTATAAAGATAACATGGACAGAAAAGTAGTCTCAGTAGTGAGTACACTAAAATCAACGGCAGTGGCAGGTGGAGAATATCACAAAAGAGGCAGAATGTAATTTTAATAAGATAAACTGTGTTCTTCCATCTTCTCAGCCCTTGCTTTTGGGAGAACCTAGTATCATGTCAGACAGTGGAAGCTTTTCTACTTTCAAACTTACCTGCTTACCTGCTGGGGAACTTTTTGTAACTATAGAGTTAATGCCACTGTTGTCACTTGTTTGGGAAGTGTTATTTGGAAATAAGGTAGTGAAGCACTGACTATTTTTAAATGACAGAGTGATGGAAAGGCAGAGATCAGAGTGCCAAGGAGAAGAATCCTAGAAGTAACAGAATGAGAATTTTGATTCACTGGTAGAAATCCTGCCCTCAATGAATATAATAATGACTTTTTCACTGGTTTCAGCGAAGCAAAGGTTATAGACAACAACCCATGGACAAAAATTGAAGAACATTCTCCAGTCAGGTTACACAGATGCCTAGCAAAGTAAAGATTATCTAGCAACACATGATATTCTAACCATAACATGACAGAAGAAGAAAACATTAAACGTGTTTTAAGTATTTCAAAGGCAGTTTAGAAGAATAATTAGAATCATACATAAACCTATGGTTTATTATTATTAAAATAGCTCAGGACAAAGATGTGTTGCTTAGAAACTGAATTTACATGAAAGATCACTGTTTTGCAAAAATCCAAGAATCACTCCTGGCCACAAACTGAAGCCAGATAACAATAAGAAGAAATAAACACATATACACAAAAAACTACTGTTGTTAATTAATGTGCTAACAGTAAAACTGATGTGTTATGCATTCATGCTGAAGCCTGCTTTTGCCAGAGAAAGGTGAATTAGCAACTGCCATTTCATTTCCCCATGCTTTGCTTTTACAGCTGGTAGAAGGCTTGCAAAGTACTTGAAAAACTTGACCCTTCTCCAGCCTCCCCCGCATGAGTCACCCAACCTTCCTTCAGTCATTAGACTGCACTTCCTGCTGGGATGCAGCATTAAAACAAATGAGAGACACCAGTTCTGGTCACGGTGAGGGAGGTAATAAACCAGTGACAGGTATTTTTATGGAATTTAAAACTAATTCCCATATATTAGCCATATCAACTGAATGCAAATCCATGGTACTATCCTATGAATAGCTCTATTTCAGACATTTTGAGGTGCTTCAGTTCATTCCCTGTCCTGAATGCACACTTTCCTTGTTTTTACATAAAGACAAAATAATTTACTACATTTTATGTGCCTCTGAAGTATTACAGACAAAAATAATAAATCACTTTACTTGTACATGTATAACAATATGACTTGGATTACACTGTTAAGGGTAAATTTAACCCAAAATTTCACAGATAAAGTTACAGCATTTCATGTCATTATTAAATCCATGACAAATACTCTTTGACAAGTTTGAATTTCTCACAAGTCAGATGCTAGTTCACCTTTTCTAGTTTGCTTCAATGACAACTCTCAGTTCTATCGTGTCTTTGATAGATCCACATTTCTAGGAAAATCCCACTTTCCTCCCTGCGAAAATAAATCCCAAATGAAGAATTCAATGAAAGAAGTGATCACACTTAGTCAAACTTAATAACAAATTTACCCTTTTCTGTCCACAGATCCTCCTTGTATTTTATTTCCAAACTTGCCTACAATTACACTAACTGTGCTAAAACGACTGCTGTCCCCATAAACTCCTTGGGTTCATTCCACAGTGCACACAAGAGACTCATCCCTTTAAACTTCACGGAGTTCCCACTGCAGTGCAGAAGAGAAAAATTCAGAGATTATGGAATAATCATCTCCAAATCGATCAATTTCCCCCTGAAGGTAAAAAACTGTAAGAAAGAAAAAAGTTGAACAGTTCCAGCTTGCCTTCTTGAAGGGAAAGCACCCCCAGGGCATGTTGTAGAATGATCCCGATCTCTTGCTCCTGATGCTTATTAAGAGGTCATAGATCTCAGTTACACTACAGCATTCCCAAATGATATCCCCAGCTAAGGACTATGACCTCTTAGTACAAGTACAGGGACATAAAATTAAGAATATTAAGGGTTCACACTAAGAAAGAGTTTCCTCAACTCAGTCATTTTGGAAGAACAGTTGGAATTAATGGCATATCTGGTGTCTTGTAAAAGACAGAGGAGCTTTAGTAAAAGGGACTGCACATTCCAGTGTTTTCCACAGATGCAGCACTCTGTGTCAGGGTTAAACTTCTGTGTGGACACCACACTGGATTTCCACAACAGAGTATTCAATACAAATGCTGTTGTCCTCAAAAGGCACAATGTATAGCTCAGAATACGTACCCTGGATGAGTCAAAATATGCTTACTCCTTGTCTTATTCCAATTCCTTCTAACTGAGTATGGAAGCAGAAGTGTCTCTGAACCATTTCAGACAGGATTTTATGCCAAGACCAGTCCAGGACTGGAATGTCTTTAAGGACTTTACTTCTTCAACTATTCTCTTTTTTTCATAAAAAGTATTTTTTAGACCTTCTAGATTATGTCTGAAAGAACAAAGCCCATATAGGTGGTATTTTAGTGAACTACCACATTGCCCAGAAGCCTTAACACTGTACAGCTCATTGTATAAACATGAATTAAAATTTTTCTACAACTGTATTAAGCGAAGTGTTAAAGAGCTGTGGGGCATTTTGCTACATTTGGTTTTCAAGCTATGAATTTAACTGCTGAACATATAAGCAATGATAATCTGTTGTACCTCCCATTCTGTTTATTTCTAAATGGTAATTAAAGCATGCACCAATAATAAAAACAGCAAGTATTTCAAGAAGATTATTTTAGAAGGTGCAGGAAATTCACCACTTAAAAAGATTAATTTGTCATGGCAACAAGACCTATTTTGTAATACACTGACAATATACTATAAATGTTCCAGTAACACAGAAGCATAAAATAAACAACAGGTATTTATTTACTCCACAGCAGCTGATTCCCTGAAACACTGTAGTCAATATGGACTGTGGGTGTATATGTATGCATACATGCAAGACAATCATTATTTTATTTTAAATAGTGTCTGTTAGAATCATACAGATGAATTTCCATCGTACTGGGTAAAGGTCAGGGTAGCTACGACCCTGTATCAGCAGCAGCTTTACAATTCAAAGTCTGTATTACTGAGGACTGTGAAAAGCAAGACAAGCTTGGCCACAGGATCTATATTGATTACAACAGTAATTGGAAGGAACATAGTTATCATAGGGTAAGTAATGATTATTTTTTCCTCTTCACATATGTGCCAGTGTTGATGATTCCCCTTGCCCCCTCCCTTCCCTTCCCTGCAGGCAACCATCTTCCTTGAACAATGAGAATTAGGCATTTCAGCTGCATAGATCAAATAGTGATTATAGTACTGCTCTCCCAAACCTGGAATGAGCACTGACAGTTACGTTCTGCTCAGAATGCCTGATAAAGGTCAATGGATTACCTCATGTCATCACCTGGCAGATCTCAGAAATTGGACCCTCTTCTGAAACACGCGGGAGATGTCACTTGAACACTTAGAGAGCAAAGTTAATATTCAATGAGAAAGTCACAGTAGCCAAACAGTAATGCAGAGAGATACCCTGTACTGCCCATTTGGAAATGTTCTGTGAGGAAACAGCTTGACCTTTAGAACACCCAGAAGTGGCTATAAATAAATGGAACAACAGACTGTCAATGTAATAAAGCGAAGTTCTGGATCTAGCCAGGGCAGATTTTCAAGAGAGTGCCAGGGAGGCACTTGAACTAACTCTGAAAAAGCTAGGGAGCTAGGCAAGTGCTTGGAAACAAGAAGTGATGATGTAGAGCTAGCTTAGAAGTCACAAAATAGCAAAGCCAGAAGAGGAACAATTTATAACATTTTTGTAGCCCCTTCCACAACCTAATGCTATTGCACTCACCCACAAAGGTATGTCAGGCACACCTAGTTGATGCTTTCACAGTTGTACTTCAAAAAAAGCACCACATAGACATGTCCTCTGGTATAGCCTAGGACTACAGCTGTAAGTTGTACTGCTAAGCATGACTTGGGAAGAAGACACAGAAGTAAGGTATATTGTTTACATAAAACATTGTCTCTCTCAGGGGAGACCTTATCACTCTCTATAGCTACCTGAAAGCAGATTGTAGACACACACAGGTCAGCCTCTTCTCCCGGGCAACCAGTGATAGAGCAAGAGGAAATGACCTGAAGCTGTTCAGGGAGGTTCAGGTTGGAAAACAGACACAATTTTTTTACTGAAAGGGTGGTTAACCATTGGAAGGGGCTGGCCAGGAAAGTGGTGGAGTCACCATCCCTGGAAGTGTTCAAGAAATGAGGGGACATGGCACTTAGTGTTTAGTTAGTTGATATGGTGATGTTTGGTCAAAGGTTGAACTCAATGATCTTGGAAGTAATTTCCAACCTTAATGATTCTAAACCAGACTCTAGATGACAGACACAAGGTGCCTTTTAACCTGTAAACCAGTGTACTGTTGTCCTCAATATTCACTTGTATCTTTAGTGAAAGAATATTTACTTGGGAACCTTTGAGCAAAAGTAATCAAAAGCTCGGTTCAAGTGTGTGACTGCCAAGTACCAGGGTGACTGGATTTGTGTTCCAGACACAAATGGATACCTTGGGTGTCTAAGACCATTTTGAACAAACTCTGCTGCCATACTCCATTTGCCCACTGAGGCATGGAGAGCTGCAAAATGAGCCCTGAGAGCCCCATCCATGATGCTAGATTATTTAAATGTGAAAGACAGTAGATGGCAGGGAGACAGGTCCACCAAGGACTAGACCTGGTAACTCCTGTACTGGGCCTGCCTACACCAAACCTCTTTGCCAGTGAGAGAACTACAGTTTCCAGTTGAGCAGTTTCTGCTGCAGATCAAGACTGTGTGGGCTGGCAAGGAGGTGTCTCTGTCCATGGTACTCAGAAAGGCAACAGTGCCCTCACCGGTGCAGGAACACCAGATCAGATCCAGTATCTTGCCGTTTTGTTGGGAGTTCAGATTCACATGGTGTGAAGGTCTTGGTGGAGACATGGAGTAGAGAAGCCAAACAAAACTATCTTTGCTAGTATGTGCTAAGAAAATCATCAGTCTAAGAAAAATGGCACAAATAATGCTCATGAATGAGTTTATTACAGGGGCTCCCCAAGTCAAGAATAACAGTTCCATAACACAGATCATCAGCTGCTTTCATTTACAAGAGGTCACTGACAGACAACTCAGGAAGTGCAACAGGCTGCTTTTAAAACACCCAGGAGGTGAAGATCTACTGGTTTTATGACTGATTAACAATCTCAATAGCAGAGTTTAATGGCTTCAAAGCAAAAAGGGGAGGGGTTTATGCCTCCTTGCCTATACTGGCTGTTCATCATGGATCTATTGTCTCTTCGAGAAGAGCACAAGGGTTTTAAAGAAGAGCAAGAAGGCTATGCAGTCTACTTTCACATCTTCCAGCTCCAGCATAAATAAGTTCCCTTCATATCTGAGCAGTGCCAAGCTACCTACAGAAGTATTTTCACAGAATTTTCATAGGAAAAATCTATGAACACAACTATCAAGACCTTCGTCTATCCTCCATAGGAGCATGCAGTTTTGCACATGAACTTCTGTATGGCAGATTCTGTATAGCCTTGGCCATTTGGTAATGCATATAAATCTTTCATCCAAGTTCAGTGACAGGCTTTCTATTGCTCTCTGAATACAAAATTATGATCTTTGGAGACAGAGACTGTAGTTACCATCCTATTCCCCTTCTTCCCCAAACATCAAGGATTTAGAGTTGCAGGTATGGGTTCTGGACCACATAATCCTGAAAGTATGTGAGTCCACAACTTGGAAACTCAAAGAAGTACACTGAGTTGAAACTCAACCAACCACATGTGTTGGCTGGGACAAGAAACTGGAGGTGAGGGTCTGCTTTCCACTGTCTGTCAAACAGAATGTCATTTTGTGGAAAAGAAGTCAGAAGTTTGTGGTCCAAAGCAAATGGAAAAGTAGAAGCATGTCTCTAATAAAGCAACTGGGAGGCCCTCTAAGGAAAAAGAAAGGCCTGAGCTCAAGTCCCCAGTTCAAACACTGTTTGTCTTTCATTCAATAACTGTTTAATGTAAAATCCATATGCAGTCCTTGGTGCAAGAACTCTCAAGAGAAACAGGGTGACTCTCTCAAGTGAAGTAACTGTACTTGGCAAACAGTGCTTGGCAGCATGCCACTAACTGCAATGAGACAGAAGAATATGCTTTTGGCGCATCATATATTTAACTTCTTAGGGTCCTTGCCCTCAGAAGGACTTTTTTTTAAGCTTAGATCTTTCTCTGTACTGCAGAAATGACCAAATGACCCTTGCCATGTATCTTTTCTCCACACAGATAGTGGAAACTGAAAAAATAATGGCAAGAAATGCAATATATTTGGCCAGTTCTAGGATTCTTTTGCTAGCAGGAAGACCAATTCTAGCTAAGGTATCAAAGCATGGTAGCATCAAGTGTTCACCATATTTATCTTATAGTCTCACTGTGCACAGTATACAACTTTTGTGACAAAACTCCCTGGAAATTTTTCCAGTCTTCTAGTGAAGGAGATGGTTTTGGCATCACCAACTCATTCAGAAAGTTGAAAGATTCCTGAGCACTAGGAAGAAGAGAAAAGAGGAAAGAGAAGGAAACCATTACAGAGGAGTCTCCATTACCTCCTGTTTGTTAAGTCCATGATAACTTGAGGTGCATGCTGTCTGTGAAGCTGTTAGGTAGCACAAGCTCTTATTTCTAGACATGCGAGAAGGTGTTTCTCAACCACACAGGAGGATGATAATATCCATGAAAATTAATTTTGGTCATAATTAGAAACACAGAAGTACTGACTTAGCTAGGAGTTCCCAGCCTTGTGATACTCCAATACTGAGGGAGAGCAGCATTCACTAAAATGGGCCCCTAATACATCTCCTGGAATTCTCTTCAGGTGGTGTGTGAGAGGAATCTGAGAAGGGCTGGAGGGCATGACTCCATCCCTTCATTGGCAGGGGACACACAGCCAGAACCAGTAACCTTTTCAACATCTGAAACAGTGTAGGGAATAACAGGAATGGCTATCAGTTCTACCTGACATACTTACTTAACCTGTCAGAGTTGTAATACTAAGCTAGAGCTCAAAGCATAAAGCCAAGTTTACCTAATCACCTAAAGGTAAAATAAACATCCTCAGTGGAGGAATATCTCATGTCTTTTACCTCAGAGCACCCTTAGCCTTGAAGCTAGGACTGCATGTGGTTCAGTAGCCTGCTTTCAGGCAAGTTTTACAGCCTGTGATGCCAACAAGGCTAGTAGGGAAGTCCTGTAACATGCACTAGGTCTGCTGACATTCAGGTGTAAATGGCAGTCTAGTGTGCCAGGATCTCCACTGCTGCTGAGCTGTTCAACAACTCAGCCAACTAGACTGGCATGTTCACTTCATGTATGATGCTCCTTTTCCTAGCATTACTTTGGTTATGGCTGAGATTTCTGATGCCAAAGCAACATACAGGATCTTGAAGAGAACCAAGCTTGAGCTGAATACCTCTGAACACAGAGCCAGTCAGTGGAGAGGCAGTTCTCACATATATGGGAGACTTCATAAAGTGGGATCCCTGAGGGCTTAAAGGTGAAATAAACAGTGCAAGCACTGTGCAGGGAAAAGAGATTACAAGTCAAGCTGGAGACCATTAGGGAAAGAATCTGACAAATCGTGTTCTACCAACAGCATATATGGCAGCAATGCAAAAGGTTAAGTTTCTTTTCCTGTTGGCAGAAGAAGAGATGGTGCAGTTGAGGGTTTATCAGTAGTGCACCATATTTGATCCTGCAACCATGTTCCTACAGTGAGATCCAAACTGACATATACTAGAAAGACATCAGGTTTGTAGCCATGCTAATCGGACTCTTTGCTTATACACACAACATAGAGGATGACAATGTACAAGTGGCTTGAGTTATTAAATGAAATGCTGCAGGAAGAATAAAAAGCATTAACATCAGAGAGAATCACTATTAAATCCATATTTTTATTGCCAATCTTTTGTAATGGCTAAATTAATATAGTTCAACATTTTATCTGTCCTTGGTTACAAGTACTGCAAAGAATTTTTTGGACTTTTCCCCCCATTTATCCATTATCTGTATTCCACAAACATCACAGGAATTGTCAGCAATTAACATAAATAAATCATCACCTTTTCAGAGAAAGCTTCAGTACCAGAATTTCAGATGATAGCAAAAAACATTACTAAATAGCTCATGAAGGGTCTGTTCCATCCCCCACTGAAGTCAATGGGAATCTTTTCACTGACTTCAATGGATACTGGATCAGACCCAAATTGAAAAGATCAATAGCGCACACATTAGGATAAAAGAGTAGCTATGCCCTCCTCTAGAAAAAAAGAACATGAGTTCAATTCAAACAACAGATTACAGAAAAGAACCAGTTGGGGAGAACTTTTTTCTCTTCCTTTGAACAAATCTGCAAGAGAACAGCAATTCAAGATCCTGAGAGCTAAATCTCACTGAGTTGTAAGCAACTCTCATCTTCCACTATCCTCTGAATAGGTGGGGGTGACTGACACTTTGAGAGATTGGGAGCACTGTTTAATAAACCACTTCCCTTCTCCCCATTCCTGTCTCTGGTTGAGAGTATAGAATGAAGATTCAATAAAGCAATTTTACTCCTTCCACCAAACTATCAAAACTTCAGATGAATAAATCTAATAATTTCAAATGCAAAAACTAGAAGCCCCAGTATCACTTAGAGAATAAAAACTGACTAGCCCCATTCTCAAGTGTATCATAAGGTTAGTAGAACTAGGGACAGTCAAGACACTATGGCACACAAATCTCATGTTTCATATTCAAGGTTTTACTAAAGGGTTGTCTTAAGCCTTTTTTTTTTTTTTGCCATCCTGTTAGTTGAAAATGGCCATACAACTGGATCAACATGAGCAGTTCATAAATTCTTGTAGCACAGTTCCCTGTGCAGCTCACAGGCACCTCAGTGAAGTTCACTAAAATCCAGACAAGCTGCAGCTGGCTAAGCCATATGAAAAATCAGGGTTTGGAGGGCTCCACAACTCAAACGTGAACTTCACAGGCTGACAGCTCTGGCGTTTTTACATATTAGATATCTTGGGTAACTCTTCCATACCGGGGATAAGAGCCAGATTGGAAAAATTTTACATCAAGATAGAAGATACAGTCTGCCCTCCTCCACAGAGAACAAAGTTGATCCAAATAGCAGAGTAGAAAAAAGTAAATTTTGTAAACCTCTTAGCTTTCATCAACAACTTAGTGACAGACATCTTTGTAGACATATTCATAGATACCATAGGGTGCCTCCTAATTTCACTGGGATTCCTCCAAAAGGATAAAACTAGAGCAATCACGTAACACCCTGTTGCATCAGAAGACTGTGAAGGAAAAAGGGAGGTGCAACCAGTCCTCCTTGGTAACGCTTTTTTTCAGAACATTTTGAGTATGGTACCCAAAGGCGCTTGTGGAAATCCTAGAGAAAGAGTCTGAAGAGCCTGCCTAAAATGCTAAAAGCAAACTTTATTTTTGTCAAATATATATTGGGTTTCAGGAAAGAAAGGAAAGCTACTTGTCTGTCAACTGTTTGTCACTGATTAAAAATAATCAAAGCCAATGAGGTTTCCTTAAATGTTGTATTCTTAGTGTGAGGTCATTGATGCACCTTAGGGCCCTGCACTGAATTTACCTTACTGACCACCAGTTTAGCATTTTTTTGCTTAAGAAATCCTCAACTCCAGCCATGCCATTCAGGCCCCTTTCTCTACTCTAAGGGTGTATTTAGGTCATTTATAATTAGAAACAGAGGACAGTTGGCTTTCTGTCAACTTTGTACTCCAGAAGGGTGTGCAGTTTCAGCTTTTGTTCACTTCATTAACTTTCAAACAGTCTGATCTCTACCCATTCATTATCACAAGTTTCCTTGAAAGAGAGGCAAAGATATTTTTAGGAACTTAAACAACTTCCTTCAAGATTCATTTTCATTTCCCGATCCTCTGCTATCATACATGTATTCCTCCCTTGACACAAGCACCCCAACTTGACTAATCCAGGATACTTATTTTCATTCTCATTTAGCAACACTACTCTCAGCCAGAACTGCTGTGTTCAGGAGCAGTACTCCAGGATTCTTCCCACTTACTGCTCCCCCCACACATGCTTTTCTTCAGTTTCTCAACCCATCTGTGCAAGCACTGTTCAGTGCATTCTGCCTGCAGCTTTAAAGCAGAGAAAACACTTAGTAGAAAGGGGCAGCAACCAACTAACCAGAAAGGAGAGACGGGTGTATCAGATCAAGGTAAAAACAAACAAAAAAAACCCAAGGGATGAGTAAAGGGGAGTTCCAGGGAACTGGGACAGGGGGAGTGCTTTCTAGGAGAGGGAAAGAAGAGACAAGCTGAAGCAAAAGAAAGAAGAGAGGTATGAGGAAAAGGAGATAAAAATATCCAAAGTTATTTAGAGTCAAGAGAGAATATCTCTACTGCCAGAAACTGAAACCATGAGCACTGTAGACAAATACATTCTAGAGGTTTTTAGGAGTGATTAGAAAATAACAGAACTGATTGTATCAAGTCAGAAAAATGTTTTACAGGCAAGAAAAGGCAAATCATTATATTAGTAAAAGCAAACACTTCTGGCTGCAGCAGATTTTCATCTTCCACAAGCTGAAGTGAAGATTAAAATAATTTCAAAAATTCACATTATTTCCTCAACTCTCCTTCTGCTCCTGCCCACTTACTCCTCTTCTGCTCACCATGTTCTCACACTTTGTCCTCAGAAGTAGTACAGCAATCTGACTTTTATGTCATTCTGACAGGGCCTGACCTATGGATCAATTGGAACCAAAGCTTACTCAGAAAGCCCTCCAAACATGAGCACACACACATACTTCCTAAAAACATTCCCAAATGGAAAGGACGGCTTTCCTTACTTACAAAGGCATAATAAAGAAAGGTTTTTAACATAACTGCAATACACAATAAACATATTTTTCACTGTTTTTCACTAAAACTAAAGTAATATCTAATAAAAAATATAAATGCCTTTCTGTTCATACTGAGTCTGTTTGGAGCTACAAAAGACCTACTAAATTTATAAGGCAAAACTACTTCAGCAGATTTCATGTGGTTTTCTCAGAGAGAGAAAGAGGAATCTGGCTGGTCTACAGGTCCATTCACCTAATTCTCAATTCAGTAGTATCTGATCAGCACTCAGTTCTGCCCCTTGACTGAACCTGAGATTTTATTTTCCCCTCTAACAATTTGCTTCACTCCTCTCAACTTTCAGTAACTGATTACTGTACACTCATTTGTAGTTAACAGATTAGACTAACACATCATCCAGCTCAGATGTGCAACATGCCATTGTGCAAATTCATTCATTATGTGACATTATGTCACTTAAATCCCACTTATAAATACTCTCTGACAAGTGACTCAGGAAAATACATGTATAAGCAAAGTATGAAAAGCTGTACAGTATGAATCTAGAAAATACACATATCAGTCATATATCCTTTGATATAAAGGAAATTTATAACAATCCATTTACAGCATAATCCTGTCCCAAAATCTGTTTATAAAGGTCTCACACAAGCATTCAAGTGCAGGAATACAATAACTGAGGAAGGAGGAGGAAGGAGATCAGAAGCAGAGGATGGGAATCAGAAACAGATCAGAGCACGAAGCCACAAAGTGATAAGTATTGTTTACCTGTCAGTTGACATTGATTAATCTTGTGTTCTGTGATATCGCTCAGTGACTCAAACACCTGGAGGCAGCTGTCACAGCTGTGCACAGCTTCTTCTTCTAACTCCTCCCCTTCATCCGGCCTTTTCTTACAGTCTAGCACATCTCCATCTTCTGCCTTGTCTTCTAGTTTACAGTTAGGGTCTGAAAGAAAAACAAGACCATGATGTCAGGCATCTAAGAAGAAAATATTTTAAAAGAAAAAAAAAATCAAAATAGGTTTTTGTGGTAATGACGAGAAGAAAAATACTTGGCATGAGTCTGCATCACATGGTATATTTTATTGCTACATAAGCAAAGGAGGCTTTTTTACATTAATTTTTTTCTAATCTTGATGAAAAGAGGATTTCCCTTCTACTCGCACAAATGCAGCTTCATTTCTCACTCAAACTATTCTTCCATGCTTCAATGTTAGGCTTGTCAATTTTATCACAGCTATTGAAGCTGCTTTGATCATTGTAGGAAAGGATAAACCACCTATGCAATTAGTTTTGCAATGAAAAGAAAAATCAAATCAGTAAGTGTGCAGGAACTTCTTTTCTCTGTTAACTACAGCATTTCACAGGAAATTACCAGAATTAAGAGACTAACAAATCTGATTTACAGAAACATGAAATTAATCTTTATTTTACAACCCACTCCAATACTTTATCACCACACTATTTGACACAAACAAAGCCCTAGAAAGCTTATACCCTGGGTCAATATGCTACACATACTTTGAACTTGAGTATGACTTAAGGAAAACCCGATCAAGCTCCTGTGTTCACCAGATCATGGAAAACTGGAAACTAATTATTGTAAAACCTAAATAGTGCAAAAGGAAAGCTTTGTCTGTTTGACATGCTAACAGGCATTCTAGGGGAAACAGGATAGTTCCAGCCTCGGATCAGCAGTCCTGAGCCCAAGTTGAAGCTTCTAAACTGCGAGAAACATGCTGTCTCACCACCACCCTCTATGCACAGAGGCACCACATAGCTCACTGCACTGCCTCGGTTCTGCAGATGACAAGCGCAGTGAGATAATGTGTAGCCTAGAACTTTTCCTCCTCTGAGGAGGAGTGGAATAGCTTTAACTACTCCTGACTTTTTGCCCACTTCACTAAAAGCTTCCTTCAAAAGACAGAAATAAAACAATCTGTCTTCCCTAATAAAGCAGGCTGGCACTTAACTTTGTTTTTCCTTGGGAACCACAGTATAACAAGTGAAATGCAGAAGAAAAATGGTTGCATACATTCCAGCAAAAGGAATGCAAGTGTTTCACCACTCTTCCCTATTCTGCTTTGGCTGCCTTATCTTTCCTTTTAGATATTTGAGAGAGCTGAGACTGAAATAAGTCATTTTAGAAAACAAGGGAAAACTCACATAATAACAGGAGATTGTGCAAGTATATTTTAAGATGTTATGCTCTTTAGCCAAGAGGGTGACTAACTAGGAGTAGGTTTCTTGGCCAGGGAAACAAAGAAGTGGCATCCGTGAACCCACCTTATTTGGCATTTCAATTGATTAGCATCATGCACAACTGCTTGGAAGAAAAGAAACTAAAACATGCCAGCACTAAATTCATATTACTGTGAGGAAGGGGTGAAGAGAAGCAGGAAGGCGATTTCACTTTAAACCACTCTTACATCCTCTCTTGGCACCCTACAGTAATGTGGGCACAGCCATTCCTGTATTTCTTGCTGCCCACAACCAAGGTCAGAGCTCTCATCATCTCTCTGCATCCTTTGGTCCACACTACTGCACCCTGCCCTTCAACTGTGCAAACACAGATGGACCTGCAAGCAAAAACTGGAAATGACCCATGTCAGGAAGTCTTTCTCATGCCATGTGGCTTGTGATCAAAACCAAGGAATTTCTTTGACAGGGGTAAAGGGCAGAATTTATTTTTAAGGGAATTATATTACAGGGAGAAACCAGATTAATTTTTAAAAATAAAAAACACATTCTGAAGGCAAAAATATATTTACCGTGCAAAAGCCCTGACTATACAATGAGGCCTTATATGTCAAATTACATCCACAAGGTTCTTTCAAGAGTGGAAATTTCCACTTGGGCAGTTACTTCCAAATAGAAGAGTAGCCTGCAAATTTACAAACCAAAAGAGGGATGCTAATTAAATAAGAAGACTTTTTGTCATTTTAGCCATTATTGAATGCTTTAAATATATAACTTCTATTACCACTTTGTTTTCCAAGGTATTTTGAAAGATTAATAAAAGCAGTTAGGAGATCACCTGGTTCTAAGCAGTTTGGAAAATGAAATAATTGTCTTAACTGTTGCAAACTGACCCCAACATCATTAAACACTTGTTGGAAGGCAGCATGTGCGCATTGCATACTATTAGTTGTTCAGCTCAAGTTCCCAGTTTCATCTCATAAAACTGACAGCACTTGGGGAAATGTGGGCACTAGGTTTGAATTTTAACATGAGTATTTAAATGCTGCACATAAAGTTTACAGACCTGTTTGTTTTAAAATAAGAGTAGTGTCTGACTGCTTTAAGTACAATGCTGAAGGAAAGAAAAGGGAGGGGAGGGAATTCTCAGGACTTACTATTCAGAACCACTTGCATTTTACAGGAATTCGGCAATACAGACACACGTAGGCACACATGCGCTCCTTAGTGCACAAAAGCCTAAAGAATCGCTCAATTTAAAGCTTCAGACTTAGCGACCAGTTATTAAAATAGAATCATTTTAAGACTAATAATGTTTTGCTTCTCCTTCTGCATTTGCAGATATAAACTCTACAGGGACAGAAGTCAGTCAAGCTTATTCCCTTCTGCTGCAACTTTAGAATACATGCTCTAGCCAACTGGCACATTTGTTTTTAGGTCAACACTTAAGTGGGACCCTCTGGGACCTAGGTTCGAGTTTAGCCTACGACAGCTTTGTGAAATGAGTTCTGGCAGTCTCAGCCCCTCTCAATGAATGCATTTCCACTGTGATCTGCTTCTGTGAAGAGATGTCACCACCAAAATAAAAAGATACTTAAAAAGAGTAAATATCATTTAGATGCTTTGTGAATAGATAGCTTTTCTGTTGCAACAATAAATATCTTCCATCAAGAACTGGTCTAATCTTAAACAGTTACTTAAATTGAGGATAAGCTGCCTTATTTGAGCAGATCTTTTGAAAGACTAGAATAAAACATTTTATAAAAGCAATATGCATTCATCTGTACTTTCTCCTTAACCTCATGTTCAAAGCTCATGCTCTCCTGTAGACTGCAGGGAAAATGTCATCCATCTCCCACATTTCTTCCTCCCCAGTATCTGCAACAATCACAGCCCCAATTCACTCAACAAAGATGGTCTTCATAGTAAGATTACTTTTCCCAACATCTGCAAGTACCACTGTCATCTCCAGAGACTTCCCTGCCCTATTTCAGAGGCTGCCCATGCCCATCAGCAGCAATACACACACATCATCTCCACCTGCAGATACCACTGAAAATTGTCTAGTATGGAAAGGCAGGTTACTTTTTCGGAACAGAAATAAATTCAGCCTATTAAGGCACCTTAAGAAAGAATAAGAGAAAGAACAGTTGTCTTCTGTTCCTGATTATGTTAACATTTTTTTTTAAATGGAAATTAAAAGAAGCATGATTTTCTCATTACTATGTTCCCTGGCAGGTGGTTCTCCCCTTCCCTTCTTCCTCCTTCTCATAAGGGATGTTATTGCTGTAACTTGGTCTAATAAAACTGCAACTTTGGGGAAAATGAAAAATTGCATTGGCTTAAAAGTGTTGGAGGCAATAAAGCCATGGACTTCAATTAATTTCAAGTATGGGAGCGGTTTAAGGCCAACCAGCAGAAATTCTATTCTGCCATGTAAAAATGAGGTTTCACCACATTTACTTTTTATAACCCATATAAAAGTCAAGTAAAAGTAATGAATATCTAAAAGTCATCTCAGCGGACTGGCAAAGACTGTCTGTATTCTTGAAACTCATCTTACATACTTCTGCCTATGCTGCAAGGATCCATAGATAATCACAACTAAAACATCAAACTACCAAGAAAACAGCCTCCTTTCCAATCCATTTCACTGCCTTGCAGTAGACCTCCTTCCAAGCCACTTCTGCATGGAAAAGTGCTGGCAAAAGAAAGGAAAACTTAGATCATGTGGTTATAATTATTACCAGGCAAGGAATATTCCTTCAGCTCAGTGGTAAAGTAAAACTTTGTCGCTCTCTGCTCCCAATAGTGTCCATCGCAAAACAACTGCCTCATTAAATCTCTGCAGTAAGATTAATATGCCGTAGCTGCACTACATTATAACTTGGTACTCTATAAAAAGCCCATTTAATGGTTAGAGCCAGAGCTTAGATACAAAGTATTACTATAAAAACTTCTGGCAGTGTGTACACAGTGCGGGCCTTCTGTACTGCTTGCTCTATCAGAAGGTTTTTTGTTTTTAATATCGGCACTGCATTCTTGCAATAGAGAAAAACAGAATGCTAAATCCTGCCTAGAAACAAACGAGAACAACACAGGACATGATGGGAAATAAATAACTAGCAAGACAACCATTGAGAAGGATTTTAAGAAAATGCAGAAAAGCAGCCATTCCTTGACATATTGATTTCCAGTTTTGCAGTCGTCTATTTTTCAACTTCATGTGTCTACAGCAGTACAAGTTGGGTTTTTATCCAAGTTTGCAGACAGCTAAATGGAGACACACATATTGAGAAGACTTTGAGAAATTTACCATTAATAAGGAAAAGAGCTCCCCTCATTTTTTTTGTTTTACTCTCTTCAAACAATCTAATTTATGCAAAAAGCCACTAGAACCTCTAAAAGGCACCAAACACAAACCCACAGGGCACACACAAAGAAGAGAATACAGTCTTCTAGCTGAAGAAAAAATTAACTGCATTCTTCACCTTCATAAGAGGAATAACTCCAACTGCTCTCAAACAAATTACCTACACATATTCAGAGATGACTAGCCTTCTAGGAATATCCTTAAGGAGCCAGCCTTTACACCAAAAGGTGACCTCAGCTGAATGAATAAGACTATTCAGATGAGTCAGTCCTTCTCTTCAGATAAAATTCGGTGGAACCAGTACCAAAGACAGAAACAAATTATTTCTTGCATTCTCAGAACTGTGTTAGAGAATAGGAGCTTTTGTTACTATTGGGAATTAACAATTATTTCTTCATGACTATCAACAATACTTATCCCCATTATCCTGACTCAAACAACAGTTTTTTCCACCCAAAATCACCGACTTAATTTTAAGGAGCCGTTAATTAACCCCTGACTGGTAAGAAATTATACAAATAATCTTAAAAGAAATTACCCTTATGCACATATTTTACAAATACAATAGTAGTGTAAGTGAAATGAATGATCAAGTTTATCTGAAGTGGCATAGTGGGGAATGTAGAGAATTATTTTTAATAAAGGAAAAATAAAGAAAAGAAAAAAGGAAAGAAAAGAAAAGCATGCTGCACTTTAGAAACATCTCACTTTCAGTTGGCTGACCTACAAAAGGCAAAACTTCTAATTGTCAGAAATTGAAAGATAACGGGAGAGGAATGTTAGTTTCCATTGCAAGCCCCAAGAATGCATTTTAAGCTGAAACAGAGAAAGAGGAGTGTAGGCATTGCAAAAATAACCCAATACAAAAATCCCTCACACTGTTATCAAATGGTAAGCAATCACTAATGAAGGAATTCAGCATTACCCGTCTGTTCGGCTGTGTGTCCCACACCTGCCTGATGGTCCTCTGTTTCATTTTCTTCTACTGTTAGAAAAAGGTAAACAAAACAAAAACAAAACAAAACAAAACAAAGATGTTAGGTAGGTAGCTGAAGTGTTTCAAGCATCTTTACACCAGCCTCAGTTCTGAAAGCCAGCTATGCTTGCACAAGACGGGCAAGAAAAGCTGCACTGCAAAGTGCAAAAGTGTAGACCAGACCAAGACAGAATACATTGCTGTATGGAAGCTACAAATCTGAGAACAGTGATCAAATCGTTTTCATGGCTTAAAAAACCAAATCGAATTTCCTCTGGGATATTTGTCTTCAATGCACTTTACTGTATTTGATTATGGAACTAAATGAGACAACAATTCTGGGCTTTAAGATTCTGCTTGCTCCACACAGATAAGAGAAAGCCTTCTCCTGGCAGATGGGAGAGGTGTGTGTGCTAATTCATACATAAGCTTTAAAAAATAATAATAATCCTATATTCAGTAGCAAACATCTCAGCAGTGCAGACAGCCTTGCAAAGGAGAACTAACCCCATGCTGTTTTACTGTATACACCATGCCAGCATCTTTCCCTTGGCTCACAGCTTTCCAGAGCAGTAGAACTAAAAACAATACAATTCTTGTCAGATTCACTATTCAAAGTTGTTGGGCAAGTGAACCTAACAAGAGGCATTCTGCTGCTACTTTGAAAAATTAGAGAGCGCTGTTCTCGTATGCTCTGATACAATGCCTAAGTAAGATTGACTCTCCCAAAGCAAAAGTAAGGGAAGAGCTGAAAGGCAGAACCATTTCCTTTTTATTCTCCCAAAGACCAAGCTCTTTGAGTTAGAGAACAGCGGAGAGAAAAGAATTCATTCTCCCTCCACAGGGGAAAAAGCTGAAAGGGGAAAGACTGTACTTCTGCAGCATTTCCACTCCCAAGAATTCAGACCTCAAAAAATAATCATGCAACTGAGTTAAAGTCCAAAGATTTGAGGTATTTTTCCTGGTTCTTGGGACAAGAGAGTGCAACACGTAGGGTCACATATAAATCTAGACATATATGCAAAAGAAGAGATACATATACACACTCCACAGGTACCTCTTTTCCTCCTCCGCCAACCCCAAGGCTTCATACAACTGGTTGTTTCTAGAATCTGAGTTTCTAGAAAAAAAACACCAGTTTTCATAAGGACACTCTTAGGACACCAGAAACTTGTAATACAGTGCATATATTATAAAGAGGCAAGTACAATCCCTGGAGGACTCTAAACAATCTTTATCTCTGTCCCAGAGCTGTGGCTAGTGAGCAAACTCTTCTCATCTACAGAGATCTGACAAGAGTTTCCCCAGTCCTGGAGTCAGTCAAGTATTTCACAAAATATGATTTTATGAGCTGATTGTTTCAGTTGAGCTTGTATTTTGCAGCCATGATGTTACCAGTACCTCAGCCGGGATAATACTGTATGATTTCCTTTGTTACACTGAAGGAGCCATCCCAGCGGTCCTCACAGCTAAGGGAAACCAGCCAGACAAAGAAAGCAGTGGGAAAAGCTCACGAAAAGCTGAGTTTTGGGGAACATGTGGTCAAACGCAAACTAACCCAAATAGAAGGATTTTTCACTAAGACAGCACAGATCAGTAAGATCCATTCATAAAGCAAGAAAAATAACGACTACAACTGGTATACAGTTTAAAAAAACCCAAAAAAAAAAACAAAAAAATTTGTGACTACCTAAAAGCCCCCAGGGAAACCTCTGCAGCAGTCCAACCTGCCCCGGTTTATGTCCACCACAGCTGTTGATCTCTTCACAAAAAATATTCTCAAGAACAAGCTCTAAAACTGAAAATTAGTCCACTCACTCTTCCATCCCTCAAGAGAAAACTCACCTTGGTCATCAGTACCTACTCTACTGATCAACCTTATTAAGGGTTGTAGATGTATCAGCTGTCCTCAACCATGATAAATGTCACAACTCAGTCCAGAAAAGCAGTTTAAGAACTCTACCATTTCTTAAGTTTCAAGACGGAGCTGAGGTCTCCAAACATGAACCTTTCAATAACTGATTCCCGAGTGACTACGTGCTGAGAAGTAAACAAGATCTCCACTTGTAAGTGTATGCAACTGAAATGCAAGAGTTCATTTTTTTTCTGTTGTTCTGAATATCTACTGCCACCAGCTGCAGTACCAGAATCTCTCACTGCTCCTGAAAAGTGACTGCACAGTGAAATGTACTCAGCTTCACATTGCTGACTGGGAGCTTCAGCAACCATTTGTGTCTTAAAAATTGATAAAAGAAACGTAGATAGTGCTTAACAAATTGTTTCCAGGTATGCAATTTTGTATCATGAAAACATGACAGCGTATGCCTTGTGAAACCAAACATTTTACAACTTCCCTGCTATTTTGGGATATGAAAATTCTGTGAGACCTGAGGTTTGCTTTCAACAAAGGCTGACCGCTATATCTTTATTGCACTAAAAAAAGGAAACAAGTATAAAAGCAGTTAAGTTCGTGGCTAGAATCTTACTAAATCATTGTTTGTCCCTTTAAGGATTCTCAGTCACAACAAAACTAAGCAGGTCACAACAGGCCATGGCATGAAGACATGCTAATAATAGTCAACTAGACTAACATATTTATCAGGAAAATAAAAACCATATTTAGGGGGAAATACAGTAAAAGAAAAAAAGAAAACTACTCCACGAAATCCCCTGAATTAAGGAAATCTTAGCATTAGCACAAATCTCCTACAAAATAGCATCTCATTTTCCTTTGCATTAAGTTAGCTCGTTTCTCCAACTAGCAGGGGTATTCCTCACATTAAGTAAGTTACAGCTGATAGCATCAGATAAGCTCTTGATTAGCACTTAACACCTTTCCACAAGCAGATTCTAAAAACTTCAGTGCTATTTCAGCTCTCAGGCCACTGTTAAACCCACCTGACTATGAAAGGTAGGATGACATGCAGCTAACATTAACTTCCCTTAAACATTAACTACACCATTTTCTTTCAGAAGACAAAGACACCTCTAAACAGAATCCATATAAAGAGAGGCTTTGAATTTTGCTAACCAAAAACATTTCTCTAGCACTAGCATGAAATGTAACTAAAAAAACTCTAAAAGGATGATATGCAAATAAAACAGTAGCGTGTATGCACTATTATTAACTCAAACATCAAAATTACTGATGCTATAGGCCTTCACTATCCACAGGGATGTCATCTTCATTAGAGCATATACCACATCCTAGCCTAAGGTACGATGAATCCCATGTAAGTCATAGAACACCAGCGAAGGGGAGGCCTCAAGGAAGCAGAACAATACCTTATGAACCCAGTATGAATAACTGATGTTACTGCTAAACAGCATTTCTAGATACATTTGAAACAATATTGTCATGAAAGCAACAATATTCCTGTCCCTGCAACTACGTGTTTATGGCCACAGGTCACCTGTTTTGTTAGCTGTAGAAATATTCCTGAACTGACTTGTATGTTCCTTTAAACAACAAATGATCAATTTCCTACTATTTTTTCAGGGCAACTCTTGAGAAACAAAACAAACAGGAATCCCAAGTAATAAAATTTTGAGAAAGAACCACAACAACTGCAGCACCATGCTTTGTGAGAACAATTTTAAAAAAAAGAAAGAAATCTCAGTAAGGGAAGAGAATTCCAACATGTCAATTCTATCTCCAAATATCATATTTTTATTAAAATTTTACTAAAAAAAAAAAACCTCTCCAAATTGAAGCTGTATCCTTATGAAAGGTTAGGACATTTCAGCTTTGGTACAGCCAATGTTCGAGGCAAGCCTAGGTTTCTGTTTAGAGCACCTCTCATGCTTAGGCTCCTAAATGTCAACATTAAGACCAACAATTCCTTTTAAAAGAAAGAATGAAACAGAAAAACCCCAAAACAACCCAACAAATCAAGTAGAACCATCAAGGACAGCCAATGAGGAAAACCTGTGGGAATTTTGATATAGAAGTCCTAAAAATGAAATTAATCTCCTGACTGCTCTATAGCAACACCTGCTGATCAATAAGGATTTCACCCCTTTTGCCTAAAGTGTGTTCATGAGACACTTGGCTAGCTAATGAAGGAGGGAGATTACTTCATAAGGTTACTACAAAATATATACAGATTTTCTAGCTTGCAAAAATCTCATTCATATTCTATGGACTAACCAGGATTCCCCTTCACTGAAGTTAATCTGTAGATTCAGCACCCTAAGGAAGAGCACAAGTCATTTCTGGTTGATGCCTGGAAAAATCTTGTACAGAAAAGAAATGGATAAAATTAGATATGTGGAAAAGTACATTTTCACTTTAAGGGAAGCCTTTTGGAGAACTCTGGCTAAGATTTATGGTTTCTGACCTATTACAAACCATAATAAAATAGAAGCAAAAGATAATTGAAAAAACTCTATTTTCTTCTAGTCTAGGTAGATTAATAAATTTTGAAAAAGAAAAAAAATAACTGCCCCAAATGCCTGAGCCTCTTTTCAGCTTGTTAAACAAAGCAGGAGAAGCCACATATCCCAAAATAAACTGTAAAAATAGATTGCTATTGATTTATCCCTTCCTAAAACATATTCCTTGAGAGATGTGAAAATAAAGCTAATATAACAACTAAGACTGTTGGGATAGGAAGTTTACAACATATATTTTTAACTTGCGCTTTGCATTTCCTACAATTCAATACTTGATCTATAAACTTCCATTAGCATATGATTAGTAATTCAATTTAAAGCCATCTTTGCACAAAAGCCTTTTTCTTAGGATGGTAACTTTGCCAAGTGCATCTTCAATCTACATGTTTGAATAATTTCTGCAGACAAGTAATAGAGACACTAGCTGTATTAGCATAATCAATACACAATTTACTGAGTTACCGAGACAGAACAGAAAGTGTGTGTGCCATTATTTCAGTACCTACAAATGACTGTAATTTCTGGAAGTCTCTCTCCACTCTTCTTTTCCTTTCTCCTCATGGTCACATAAAAAGCAAGAGGACATTCATACTGACACTATCTACAGGTAGATATTAAGTATGATTAGACAGATTAATCATATAGCAGAAGGCAAATTTAAGAGCCAGTTGCAGGGGCTGTTGAGTATCCTCTAACTATTAAAGTCAATGGATTTTGAAGATGTTTCACACTTTGCAATAACATGCTGCAGAAATATGTCTCTACAACGGTTCAGTCGGGATACAAAACTGAAATTAAAGAAGTCACAGGGAAATATTAAACACAGGATCACATGTCCATGAATCACCTGCGAGGGCTACACCTTCCTCAGCTTTCTTCTCTCCCTAGGTACCACTGATGCTCTAAGACTCACCTTTTAAACTCTTCTGGCCAACACATGCAAGCACAGGATTTCACACCTGGCTATGCCACATGTCAATCAGCAATTCAGTGGGTGAATCCTGAAGTCAACAACCATTTCAGAATGCTTCATAGTGGTCTCTAAGATAACTGGCATTCATAAAAGTCTAGAACTACAGCTTCCCCTAGCATCAATTCATGTCTATCAGCTACTAGCCAGAAACCTGATTACCAATTTGACTGCCAAATGTCTATATTCCCAAAGACTTGAGTTAGAAGACTTGGAAAAAGAAATGCATTGGGATATTGACATTTCAAACATCTACATTCCAGAACTCCATTGAAAATTAGTTCTGTGTGTAGCCACAACTTTACAAGAATCCAATTAATCATATGCATGAATATTTATATGGCTGATTTGTTTTCCTTTTCTGTGACATACCCCTGTTCCTATTTCTATTCCCCCCCAGCAGTGTAACAATATTTTCTTAACACTGGAAATTATTTTCCTTAAAAGATTCCTGTTATATAAAGCATTCTTTCCTCTTGCATTTGCTATTTTCAGAAGACAAAAATCCCTCATAGCACTCATATTTTTCACTCCTCTCTTTAGTCTATCCTAACACTGAACTTGGGTTTTTGTTCTTTCCCCTATGTTCTTCTTGTAGAAGGACTGAATTAGGAGTTCCCAATTAAACTGCAGTGGTTGGAAAATATTATTCTTATGCTAAAATAAAGTATTTTCCTAGGCAGCACATAAACATAAAAGTAATAAATACACTTAAAGTGGAAAGAAATTACGCTTAAGAAATCCTTTGGCTATTCTTCCAACCTTTGATCTCAAGGATGACAGTATCCAAAAGTGACAGCCTAAAGACGTCCAGTTTTACATAACACTAAGTGCAGAAAAGACAGAAGATGCTCTTTCCAGCAGCAGAGGGATAATTCTAAGCCCCAGAACTGGAGGGGATATCTTTTTCTGGATAGCTGAGGTAATAGGTTAATTAATCCTGCCCAGAATGCTAACTTTGCCTCTGTTATCATGCATCTTTGAACAAGAATAAACCCTACTCATATTTCTTTTAAGTAAACTAATAATGCTATACTTTTTAAAGTACTTTTCTCCAAAGAATCTTAGAGCTTTTTATAAACCTCAAGTAAATTTCAGACATCTCTAAGACTCTATCATGCAATGTAACACATTATAATACATCTCTGAGTCAAACTGAGGGCAAGGGTGAGAATTAGCAAAGCAAGAGGGAGTCTCTGGAAGTTAGTTCTTAGGATCAGGACTTTCAGGTATCCTGCCTGTCTTAGAACAAGTACTCCACCTCTATTCCTGACAACATGACCGTGAGCAACTAATTCATTTTGGGTGAAAGCAGAAGTTGGGAGGCAAAGATAAATTTTAACCTGATTACCAAACCCAGTACTTAACATGAACACATTCAGATTCCTCTCAGTATACTGAAGCTATGTATTACCCAAGCTTTCTCACTCAGAGTGACATAAGTAAGAATTTCTTATACTCCTACAGACCCGTATTTTCAACTGTGCTTTGAAAACAGGAAATTCATTAAACACTGACTAAAAAATTCTAAACTCAGCAAGAGAGAGTAATTTGAATCAAATTGATGCATGGATCACAGAACCTCAAAGTAATCAACATTGCACAAGTCTGAATACAGGTGATGTAAGGAAGGGCTATGAGGACTTCACGTAAAGGTTACTGTAGATGATCATTGCCTTTGGAAGTTGTCATTTATGTGACTAAAATGAGGCACTTAAATTGAGGAGTTCAGGCTGTCTGACACTGTTCCAATACTAAAACATAATACACCTGCATGCTTTAGTGCTATTACCTAAAGATATACATTTATCTGAGTCCAAAAAAACCAAACCAAACACAAACAAACAAAAAACCCCAAAACCAAAACCCAACTAACCAATCCCATAAAAACCTACCCCCTTTCAACCGAAATCATCCCTGATTAACCAGAGACCTCCATCTATTGCATACCAGGGGGTTATAAGTTTATTTTTTTATCCCTCGAACTCTCTGCTCTATTCTAGATGACTTTCTATCATGCAGAACAGCAATACGGTCCACATCCACAAAGATGTTTAGAAGGCAAAACACTTGTGTGGAGATGCTGCAACTAAATTTCCAGCAGTTCTGCTCAGGTCAGGCAGTACCTGTGGTTCTACCATCAAGGCTTACTCAGTGCTGTGCACTGAACGCTGAAACCAAACTGAAGGCCCACCACAGCTGGATGGTGGAAGATTAAATACTTTCCTGCCTCTCTGGCTTTGGATGCCATCTTATGGGCTGGTTCTTCAGAGTTCATATACCCTTCCCTGATTGCTAAAAGACACTGGCAGAAAATGTGTGGGTTGAAATACATCTTCCTTTCCCTCTCTTGCCCACACCTACGGGTTAGATCACTCACCCAGGATGTGGGTGGCACCAGCTGAACTTTCTCCTCAGCCAGAAGGATTTGTACTCCTCGTGAGCTTCCTAGGAGTGCTTACCCTCAGACTTGAGGTGCACTCATTCATTGCTGTTGGAGCTGCCACACCTTATCTACAACATCCGCTGAACTAGAAAGAAGGAGAACTAGCATGATACTTTATCCATGTGGTTAGGGTACTCACATGGCAAGTGGGATACATGGTCTTCAGTTCTAGCTTCAGTGAAATAATTCATCAGAAGTAATACTGCAGACCTGGCAGACCAGGATCCAGGTCTTCTCTTTCTTCATAGTACTCAAGCCATTAGAGCTAGCAGTCTCATCTATGAATGCTGTTTGTCACCCTTTTGTCCAAAAGCACTTAATTACAGTTTTGAAAATGGAAAGATCATTGACAAAAATAACAGGACAACTGACACTCATAGCACTGTGTAATGACTAGCACTGCTGTGTAATGACTAATGTCCTCCCTGTGAGATACAGATTCAAACACCTTTAGACAAAGCACAGAACAGAATTCCTGCCTCTCACACCCTAACAGAGCAAATAACTTTCCCTCTTCATTAAACAGGAGAAGAGCAGCAGTACACCACCTCAATTCCTTCTAACCTGGAGAAAAGGAACCTGTTCCCTTATCTCCAAAAAGCTGAGTCAGGTAAGTGACTGCTATGAGATACCCTGCTGCACTAAAAGAGACACCCACATCTAGAATAGGGGAGGAGCTAAGACACACTATTATTTCCGAGTTCTTCCTAATATCTCCTTAAAGTAATTCCTACTCAATAACATTCACAAACCCCTAACCACCTGTAAACCATATGAAGAATCCAAGAGCTTGATGCAAGGTGACTATTCCACTAGGCAACCAGTCACCTATAAACTAAGCACTTCTGTGCAGCATGCAAGCCCTTATTTTTTGTACCTAGCCTTAAAGGTTTCTGATCTTTCTTCATTGATTTACATTTGCATCCAACAAGCAAGTCTTCTACTCAACAGATTCACCAGAAATTGCAAACCAACTCTGCTCCTACGCTCTAGCTCTTTATAAGTCACGTAACACAATCCCTTCCCAGTCAGGGGTTGCACGCAGAGACCAATGCAAACCCATTTCCTCCTCCCATCTTCAGAGTGAAAACATTACACTAAGCATGGATCTTGACATCCTGTTGTCCTGGAACCAGTGAATCAGAAAGTTCCTTCCTCACAATTGTATTCTTTGGAGGTGGAAAATAATTAACTTCCCCACCCCCTCCTCCTTCCTACTGCCACTGTCAAAGTTAGAAATTCACTAGACTCTGGAAAAAAAACCCAGCCATCATAATTCAGTGCCAGAGAAAGTTTTGTTGATCAAAGCACAGCCTAGTCTTCCCAAGGACACTGTCTCACTAGATCACATCATCCAGTCCAGCAACACAGCTAGTATTTTATTTTTGTTTTTAAAGTTCCTGTCAGGATGCGAATGAATCAATAATGGAAGTTGAACTTGATAGGTTACCAAAAGAAGTGAGCAACAGAAAAAGAAAACTAGAGAATAAATTACCAACAAATTCATTGCTTGAAATATATTTTGCCAGTAAAATACAACCTAAAAATAGTAAGGGTACAACAAGTCTCAGTGACTATATACAAAAGCCATCTATTGTACAGTCAACCAGGACATTTAGACTTAGAAGTGCTTTAACTTTTCCACACTTGTCCCGAACACTGAGAATCTGTATGAGAAACTAGGAGAGTAGTTTTGTATTCGCATTAAATAAGGACAAAATTCCTGTTCCAGGTTACTGCCTTGCATGAGAGAAAAAGCTCTCCAAAAATGGTGTTTGGGACAGAGGGAAAACACTGATAATCCCCACTATCAACATCCCGTCCATCTGTCCTCAGGACAAAACTGTGTTCTGTTTCAACTGTCTAACTAATGACTAGCTCTTCCAAATTTGTAAGAAGGTTAATTATGTACTGGTATTGTATTTTTCAAGAACCACAGTAAGCCTATATCACATTAAATAAAGACGTAGGGGAAGTTGCTATACCAAGGGGTGTATACAAAACTTTTAAGAAATCTTGAAGGACTAGAAATCCTAACTTTCCAAAGAAAAATTGCACCTAATGGCACCTTTAGCTAAAAGTGAAAGTATTAAACGAACCACTTACTGAAAAAAACACCCCTCTGTCCTACTCCCATGACAAAAAGAGGTGGAAAAAAACACAATGGAAACACCCCCCCAAAATATAAAATTTCATTGAGCGTTAATTGTGCAGAATTTGTAAGTAACAACCCTTTTGAGTACACATTATATGGATTCAACTGTACAAAGAACAGTTGCAGTAGGGCACACACAGCATCACTCTAGCTAAAGGAAAATCTAAGCCTCAAAAGTGCAACCCCCGGAGGAGCATGTATAACTTAGACTAAATCCTGAAAAGAGGGNTCCACATCTTTTTCTTAATAATTACCCAGCATAGAGGGACAAAAAGTGTATCTGAAACTAAAGGAACACGAAGTGGGGGAAAAAAAGCATGACCAGTGTTAACTAACATTCTAAATATGGAAGACAACTGTCCTGGTTCAAAACGCCACTAGAAGAGGGAAATTTTGTGCAGTCTTACTAATGTGTGCACAGAAGAATATAAAGTAATTTCTTTTGGAAAGTAGGAGGGTTGAATGAAAATGTTAATTATAACATGTGATCAGCCCTATCTTTTTTGCTACAGCATAGTCCCTAGGCATATGGCTAACTACTCCTTGATCATTATCCTGGCTAACACTAAAGCTACTGAAGTTTAGAAGACTCATATCTAACAGAATTTCTTTCATCTCTAATAATTGCTAAACTAGCATAATTACTCATACTTGAGGTGAAAAGAACCCAAGTTGTCTAAAATTAAAACAAAAACAAACCTCACAACCTCATTTGGTCTTTGTGCATCCATCTTTTGTCAGAATCCTATGCCAAATGTTGCATTACGATGTAGAAGTATTTAAAAGCATCTCTTGTGCTGTCCAACTTACAAAGACAGCAACTGGAAAACTTTGATGCTTCGTAGTAACACACTGAAAAATGTATTTGAAAACACACATACATTTTTACAGCACCAAATAAAGCAGGTCAAATTCTTTCTAGATCTGTATGTTGTCCCTCAAGGGAAATTATATATATATGTGTGTGTATCACAGTTCTGATTTAAGTGAAACAGTGCATTTTCCACATGCCCAACTGGGACTGATTCTGAGTTCAGGTAGCCCTGCAGGAACTGATGGAAGCTGTAAAACACAGCTGGGAAAAGATACTAAGAGGTTGTCTTAAGGTATGGCCATTTATACTCTATTTTAATCCCTCTGAAAAGAAATCCTCTAAATATCTTATTTTCATTGTTTTACACAGAAAAAAAATATTGAATCCATATGGTCTACATAAAATGTTACCAATTTTTCTAGATTTTTTCCTCATGTACAGTTATTCAAAAAGAAATTTTCTTTTTCAAAATGTGCAATTTTGAAAATACTGAATCGTGTTTCGGAACAAAGAATTGAGAGCAATTAAACAAGCTGTAAATTAGATGGAATGAATTATAGAGCGACATAAAGCCTTTCAAGACATCTTAGATCATGGTGGATAACATTATCCTACATGTTAGATAAGTGCCTCCATACTGACAGCTTCCCTTGTTACACAAGTTAACAGCAACTCAGAAAAATAAAATCGGACCCATCCAAACACATAGCATTACTAAAATTACTAATACTTAATATTATCTTTGTCACAAGATTTCACCTTTATGTAAACTAGCAGTACAACCAGTGGCTGTTTAGATGTTCATTTCTAATAGTACCTAATCTCAAGCAGCAAACAATGATGGTCAATATAACTCATGCTGGCCTCATAAATGACTGGCCAGCATTACTGTAATCCTACAGCTAATCAAGACCATCAATATCACTACTCATTGCCAGAGTCAATGAATATTCCTAAAGGTTAGGGATGTTTTTGTTGTTACGGATTTTTTTAATATATAAAGAAGAGCTGGGGCATGCTTTGGCAAGTCCAAAAGAGAACACTATAAAAAGTCTGCATTATAAAAAGATGCTAATCTTAAATCCTTTTTGTAATTTGTGTTTTTCATGTACTCTTTTATGTTCGGTATCTTAATTTTTGCCCTTTTTTAGATGGCCAAGTAGAAGCCAGCAATTCACTCATGCATCAAACAGATGTTTTTGCTTTTCAGGCCAAATGGAATCTTATGAATTTTTTGTTCCCTCCCTATAAAATGATGATGCCAAAATAACACAGTTCCTGAAAACAGCCTGTTCAGAAAAAGTTCTTTGGACCAGTAATACTGAAACTTTAAGTCAAGTTCACACAAATCATGCCAGTGCTAATTGCTGTTTTTGTTTATGTTGGATTGATTATAGTCTAATCAGCAGACAATCTCATGACTTTTGAATCTAGTCCATGCAATTTAGATGCCAGGGAGGGTTGAGGCTGAGAATAAGCATTCAAATAGTAGACAAATATAGAGAAATGCAAAGGCTACTGTTGGAAAGGGATCCGAATGTCAAATTCTCTCTGAACAACTGCTGCTAATTAGTAACTTTTCTGTTTTAATCCGCTACTATGCTACCTTCCTTGGTACTAAAGCGCTGCACCTCTGTGTGAGAAACATCCTTTCACTTGGAATCTATGGTGAGGAAACAAGTCAGATTAAAATACAGGTACGTTTACTCGGGCCACCAATACTATGCATGAATTGAGCTGCAGTTGTAAATTCATTCAGGAAGGAAAGAGTACCTATGTTTCCTTAAAAAGGGAGAATAACCTTCACAAGACATTCTGAGCTTGGCAAAATATTTCAAGATACAAGGCTTCTTTAAGCAGAGCATGGGCATGTAAAATACAGCCGATAGATGCTTCCATCTCATCTTTCTAGGAACTAACATTAAGTGATTTTATTTCTTCATGTAGGATACAAAATTACAATGAGTAAAAATTAACTCTTAAGTAAAAACAAAGTACTCTTTTTTTTTTCCCCAAAAAATAAATCACTTTCATAGATCACCACTTCTACTAAATATGTGGAGCTGTACTTGTTTCCTAATGATGGATTATCTAACAACTACCATTTTAGTAATTTTTCACGGGTGACTTTAGCACAATGAATATTACCTGGCTTTAGCTTAGAGAAACCTGAGTTTAGCATTTAGTAGGACTATATTTTCATTTACTTTTTTATAAAGAATACCTGGTTATCTCTGCAAGTGACTATATTTTTGTAACTTTTTTTCTAAACAAACTTTCCCAGCAGAAGCCGGTAGTAAGGGCAAAGGAAAAACCTCAAGCCCTCCCAAAACTAAAACCCCATAAACCAGAAAGGAGGGAGGGGTGAGGCAGTCAGTAACCTAAGTGTGATATCTCCAAAGCATGCCAAGTCACAAAAAAAGGTTTACCATTCAAATGGCCAAGTTAAACAAGACACAAGAAGCTGCTCTCCACCCCCTCCTTTGCTTTCTCATCACAGGGGGTCTTCAGAATGGTTTTACTTAGGGTTTTACTTAGGGAATGGCACTGCCCTTAGGTGCTAGGAGTTTAAGGAGTCATAACGATTGCCCTTCCTCAATATCCTTCATTTGCACAGTGCCTCTTTTGGGGCTTGTACACGGGTATCATATCTCCAACTTCTCTTTCCCCACCTGCTTTTCCCTGGCTAACCTCCCTCCCTCACCAAATGCATTAGGTGATTTTGATCAGGTCAATGATACTTAATAGATTTTTTTTTCCAAAACTAGCCAAGGAAATGGGATAAATGAATCAGTAGAATGAAATATAGGTCAGGACCGATGAGTTGGATGCAACTGATCTTTCCCTTCCCCTGCCTGAAAGAACCTGGCAGTTGAACTTTAATTCCTCCTTCCTAAAGTAAAAAAAAGATATTCAAATTACAGTTTTTCAGAAAGTTAAGTAATTTACTGTCCTTTTGAGGCCTTTTTTCTTTCTCTTGCCACAAACTCACAGTATCCTTGTAAGAGACAGTGCTTCTCACAGAAAATAACTGCAATCCTGTTTTTCCTTGGAAAGATGTTTTTTATTATTCTTAAATTAAAAGAGGTTTATTTAATGTTAGCCATGCCTATTTTCTTTCTGAGGTCCAAACCTGAGATGCAATCCTAACCAAGAGCTGGGTGACAGTCAGACCAAAGTTGGCAAGAAACCAAAACAAGGAAGGGAGATTAAAAAAAAAAAAAAGATAGAAATAAATAGAAAAGGAATGCAAACAGAAACCAGGGGTAATTCGAAAGAGTGTATTTTCAAGAAATAGAAGAAATTTAGTCATTAGCTAGTTCTTAACACCCACCATTTCAGATGAACATTAGATTCATGCATTCAATGTAAAAAGCTCAATTGTCATTTTGTTTTAATGTATTTACCTGCCTTGTATCAGTATTCCCCTAAGATATAAGTTCCAAATTAAGTTATCAAAAGTGACAGACATATCAAAAATATCTCTTATATCTTCCCCCCAGAAAAGGTTGCTAAGTACATGACAAATTGGAAATGTAATGTGTAACTCCATATTTTATTTAGATGTAAAACAGCACTCATGAGTTTAAATAACTCATTTACATACATTCAAAGAACAGTTTTTCAAATAAGCTATTTAAAATACTGTTTATTTTTATCTGTAGAACTGTATTTTGTACTGACTAAATCAGCAATACTTAAGAAATAAGGAATTTAAATAAGTGCTGCATTGGAGGTACAGTTGAAATTTTCCTTGCAATTACTTACAGCTTTTGTTTGTTCACTAAACATGAAGATGTAATAATTGATGGACAAACTCTTATCCATGAATTTAAATGCTATGTCTATGCAAGCATCTTTCATCTTCTCAGATGAATTGCATTATTAGCCCTTTCAGAAATCTGACAATCGGACTACTTTCAGAATACTATTAGTCCACTCAGAGACTGACATGATTCAAGAAAAATAAAACAGGGAAAATGAAAGAGATATTTGAACAAAGGCCACCAAGAATGATAACCTACTCCCCAAAGGTAATTACTGCAACAATAATTATAGATGATGATTGATTTACTGCCTGGTTTTAGTTGAAAAATAGTAAATAAGACTGCAAAGAAATCTCTATCATCTCTATTCTCAACATTAAGTGGTTTTCTTAAGTCACTAGTTTATGGTCAGCAAATCCAAGCTACTCCGTCTGAATTGTATAATGTTGCTGTTTTCTCATTTTAGGTATTCTCAGGCGACTGGTACATAGGGAAGGCAAAGTCCATACCTCTATATAAAATGGAAGCTGTATCTTTTGTTTTAAATTAAGTGTGATGTTTACAGGAAGATATTTGAAACAAACCTTCTCTCTGTAACACATGTAACAAATCACCACGAGTAAAACATGTCCAATGTCTAACAGGAGAACAATTTCCTCTATTTGCCAATTAATTCTGAACCTTTATTCCCTTGTACTTAAGTACCTGGAGGTCTAAGACTACCCCTCAGTTAAAGTTTTCCTGCATCTTTTTGCAAATACGGCTAATTGGTCGCTCTCCTACTGGCTCTAAAACTCTTATGCCCACGTAAATAAATCCTCCCTGGGAAGCTCGGAATATAAGCGCGCGCCCAAGCAACAGAACTTTCATTGTGGTATCATTTTTAAAAGGTAAAGGGAAGAGCGGCTCGTTTGTTCTTCACAAGATGCCAAACAAAAGCACCACTGAACTGCACAAACTTCGGTAAACTAGATACAGACGGCAGCAGCAGGTAAAGCAGTAAATTCAAGGCACCCTTTTTTCCCTTTCAAAAATATCTGGAG